>RJWK010005448.1:0-55621 GCA_004363435.1 Platanista minor
CTGAAACTAGTTAGGTTTGGGGAATCTTTTAAAAGCAAAACTAATTGGCCTTTGGAGAAATATACCAAAGCCCTGAGCCTGTGAGGGGACCTGATGCTCCAGGATTCTCCAATTTCTACAGCACAGACCTACCAATCTAAAAAAAGGAAAGGACTGCTAGAAATGAGACTGCGGTTCACCCAGCAGCAGGGGCCCACGAACTCTGGCTTCTCCAGCAAGAGCGCCCCCGTAGGGGTGAAGCTCCAGACTCTGGAAAGCAGACGCTTCCAACCTGCCCAGATGGGCAGCTGGGAAGGACCTACTTTAGAGCGCTGGGCAGCTTGACTTCCCGCCACAGATGACGAGGCTCCTATTCTTGGTAGCCGCCCGAAGTGAGGAGAGGGAAGCTACCCAAGACGCTGGAGAAAGCAGATTCCTTTTCTGCTGGAGAATGTGGGTTAGCAAATCCTGATTCCTAATTACAAGAGAATTATTTCTGATTTAACCACTTACTTCGCTCTGAAAGAAACACCATATACCTAAAAACACCTATAAATTCATGTGTAGACATTCTAATTCATTAAAACTGATTTCTGTCCTCTAATGAACAGGAGTCTATTTTGCCCAAATTTAGAGGTCACATGTTTAAGAATGCCTAAAACGTCATACCTCTAGAAGTTATCAATTCTTCCCGCCAAAGTGTTTCAAAGCTCTTAAAAACAATTATTTATGCACAGTAGCTTCTCCCCCAAAAGAAGATTCTAGAATATACATCTTATCAAACAAGTGATTAATCAAGATTCATGCCCCATTTTTCTTCCTCTCTTATTTGCCTTTCGGCCATCTGACTGCTCATCAGCTCCTCTAACAGGGAAATGATCAGGCAACAAATAAGGCCCAACTACAACCAGCCACTTGGCCACTCTCCCCACCAGAGAGGAGAGGGATGGCAGGACGAGAGGGAACCAGGGGTCAGCAAGGTGGGAGTCTGGGCTCTCACCTCCTTGGATGGTGGTGCCTCCACGCCCAGCCCCACTCCCCGTCCATCTGGGCAGGGCCTCTCCTACCTGTGTCAAAGCAGCTTCTCTTACACTCAGCTTCCCAGAGGTGTTTCTCTATCACAAGCCCACTGCAGTTCTGTCCTTTACTACCCATCTCCAACTCACTTTCATCTGACTTGCTTTCTCCTGGTCCTCTAGCACGGCATCAGCTCTTGGGTACTGCCCGAAACCATGGCATCAAGTCAGCTTCCACCAGAAACCAATGAGTCAGGACAGCTGAGTCCTCCAGCCGTGGCCAGGCAGCTTGGCGAGTCACAGAATGACATCCACAACGTGGGCCTTGTTCTGCCTTGGCCTGGGGCATGGGTCTCCCCAAGGACGAGTCATCACCACAGACTCATCAAACAGCAGCCAAATGTATGATACAATCGCATCTTGTAAACTGAATTAACAAGGATTAATGCTATTTTTGGTGTTATCATACTCTGCTTACTAGTGTCATCTAAATGTCTACAATACACAGCTATTACTTTTATAATCAGAAGTACCGTAGGGTGGGGTGGGGGGTGGGGGTGGGGGAATGACGACGACACGAACGACACTGTGTTAACTCCTCCTTGGATATTTCTTTCCATAAAGAAACTGTAAACAATACCTGTATTTTTAAACGGAGAAGCTACTTATTTTCTCTATTATTTCAACAAATGTTTCTTAGATATTTATAATGTATTTGAGACAAAAAAATGAAGTGAAGTGGAAACCCAGCCTCAGTCAGGAGCAGTGACTTAGGAGACAGCTCCAGCAGCGGGCAGAGAAGGGCAGGGCGTGGCGGGGGCGGGCAGGTGCGGTGCTGAGAAAGGGCGCAGCGTGAGTGTGGATGGAGCGGGGAGACAGAACTGCAAGGGCAAGGCGGCCAGACCACAGAACAACAGGGCACGTCCGGAGAACGGGAGGCCGCGAGAGTGACCACTTGTATCCCCACCTGCGACTCCTTCTCAGACTAGAGTCCCCGAAGACTGACAGATGACTCGAAGACCACTTCTGTTTCTAGTAAATCTGATACACAGTGTAAGAAACTCCTTATACTATTTTTGCAACTTCTCTTAAGCTGAGATTACGTATATCATAATTAAACGTCCTCCACTCCACAAAAAAAGATCAGGTACGCACACACCATCATGCTACAGAAAATCTGAGAATAACTTCTGAGGAAGAGAAGAAATCTACAAATGCACACCAACCCCAAAAGCAAGCTCACACAAACAAATTGGGACCTTTTACGGTGAAGCATTCTGACAGCCTTTTAAAAGTAAAATACAAGAGTATCACGACTGGACAGCTGGCTTTCCTGCTGAGGCATTCTGTGCTTCTCCCATTTCTCTGTGTGGCCAGCAGAACAAAGGGCTCTTTACTTAATTTGCTGTCAAATTCTTAAAATTTTCATGACCTCAATTAGAATAAAGCAGCTGAATTCAGAGTTTGCTTTCATTTTCTTAAAGAACACTGCAAGAACACACTTTTTCTTCCTTTAACTAAAAGGAAAGGGTAGTAGTATCTACTGAGCCATTGCCATGTGCCCAAGCACTGTGCCACTCATCTCACCCATGTCACGACAGTTAACCCTCACAGCCACCCTGGGAGAAGCTTAGCCTCATTCTGAGGAGGACACGGGTTCATCTGGGCCAGGTAACCCGATGCAAACATCTCAAAGATTCCCCATTTCCCCTAAACTGGAAGACAGAGCTGCAGGCCTAATTAAATTCCTGAATAAACAAATTTTGCATGGCACTTGCTCGTCCCAATTCTTTTTTCTGGTGTTTAATCACAAAACATGGATGAGGATGATTATACTAAGTTTACACTAAGGAAACATTCTACATTTTTTATATATGCTCTGTTACTACCTGAAGAGTTTTTCGGGATTATGTATCGGTTATGAGAGAAATTATGATTGTGGGCAGGGGGGCACGGCACGCTGCACAGCTCGTGGGATCTTTGTTCCCCAACCAGGGACTGAACCCAGACCCTCGTCGGTGAAAGCATGGAGTCCTAACCACTGGATCCCCAGGGAATTTCAGAAATTATGATTTAACAAGATTGCTCTTTTGGTTTCTGAAAATGAAATACTTAAAAGTAGATTTCTGAGAAATGAGCAAATGGAGACTATTCCTATGTTTTAAATAATAAAAAGAGAACCATTCCATCAAATAAAATTCTTTAAGTAGATTACTTATATAAATAATATTCAGGGAGGCACATGAAATTTTAGAAGCAGTATTTGCCAACATTTAACACTCTTTATAAGTAGCATTAATTTGTCCCTTTCTAAATCTCACCCAACAAATCCAGACAATATAAATGGGAAAAAATTAAAATTCACCGAGATTGATTAGCCTCATAACAAAAGGTCTCTTTAAATTCCAAATTCCCTTAATGATTTCAATTTTAAATATAAAATCTGATCTATTTTGATCTACACAGAAATGTTCAGAGACACATTTCTAGCACACAGCTAGTCATAGCTACACTCAGCCAGGGTACACCGTCCCTCGCTTTAATTCACATACCAGGCTACTCCACACAGGTTCCAGAACAGGCGTGATGCAAACCCAGCCGCTCCCCAGTCCTGACTCCACAGCTGATGCCACTCACCCGTCAGGGTACTGTGGCACACCTCTAAACCTTTCTCAACATACTCTGCAGCCAGTCACTACCAACTGGGGTTGGCAAGCAAAATGAAACCTGATCACCCCCTTATCCTAGAAGCCCCCCCCCCCCTAAAAAACTCACTGGAAAAAGTAGACTACTCTCCCTAATCTAGAACTAAGAAACCTAGGAGGAAAAGGAGCAGCAAAAATAGCTATTACAAATAATGGTAAAAAGCACAGGATTTAGAAGCCTCACTCTACCAGTTAGTAGCTGAGTGGCCCTGGGCTACTATCTGAGACTCAATTTACTTACCTATGAAATGGCAATAATAGAGCTGACTCATAAGGATGCTGTGAATACATGCTAAACACCTGATAAACAGTAGCTACTACCTATTATGCGGCATAAAATCAGGGAATGTATTTCTAGAAGGAGCCTTAGGAGCATTCCAAAAAGAAAATGGACATTTATAAAGTACCTTCTACGTGTTATAAGGGCCCCCAAGGCAATAAATAATAGACAAGCATCCAGCCACGGGTCTTCCTCAAACACAGCCACGTTGTTTGCACCTCATCACACCCTCCTGGTGACTGAGGGCCTCAACCTCCATGCCCCACACACAGCAGCTTCGGAATGGCCAACAAAGAACGCGTGATGACAAGACGGCCCCCTAAGAAAGTCAGGTACGATGCTGCGAGCTACAAACCCAGACCAGACCCTGGTCAGGGACTGTGTGAGAACCAACACCAAGAAAGACTTTTCATTTCGTTCTTTTTTGAAAATGCTTCCCATGTCCGTAATGCATTAGCTCTAACAAAGAGGAACAATATAAAAAGACTAGAAATTCTCCTTCGATGATCAGTATGAATTAAAATCACTTTGAAGGTAGTATAATTAATGAAAGGGCAGACTGAAAAACCTATAGTCTTAAGACTCAGGCTCTTCCACCTTTCAAAAAACCCAATTTAAGAAAATCCAAAGATAAATTATTTAATTACAGATAATGAAATATGGAAACTGACAAAAGACCTTATTGAGTCACAATTGCCTCACAGGTAAAAGTTCACCTAAAGAAACCTAATTTAAGCTGTAATATATTTTCAATTTGTACATCAGAATAAGACTGCCAAGAAAATTCTGCTTTCCTAACAATCCTGTAGATACGTATTTTTACTGTGATCACCGCCAGAGCACAATTTCTAGAACAGCACTATGTACTGCAATAGTCCTGTGTCCTATCTGAAGACCAGCGACTAGAACGAGGAGACAGACCACTGAATGCAAAGAATAGTTTAGTTAATAGATTCGATGCCAGTTTAGGTTAGAAAAAAGTGAAAGAAATCAAACTGACTCTCTGAAAAGTAAATTTCTCTAGAAAACCTTATAAAGAGAATATCTATTATATTTCTGCACTAACAGAATGTCCTGGGCTCATTGCGAAACACAGGAATGTGAACTGACAATGAAATGCTTTTATTAACCAAGTAACTATAAACCTGAAATGCATAAATAATATTCTGCACAGGTACAACATACAAGTCAATCCTCCCAGATGCTAAGCCCCTGTCAGACCCTCACCAGGGTGGCTGGTTCAGCTCCAGGCACACAACACAGCACAGCACAGCCCTGGGCATTAAAGCCATGGTGCATGAAAGGAGAGAAGGACCAGCAGGGACAGCAATAAAAGGAAAAATGAGAGCATACTTAGCACTTACAAGAACTGTCTCCTTTTTGCACAATGGGTATGTGACAAATAGTTCCTACCCACCAAAAAAACCAAAAAAACCCAGGCCATTAGGGAAACACTGTTTGTTCTGGTTCAGAGAGATACAAACCAACAAGAGACATTTATCTTCTGATAAGGTGAACGTTGCCAACATGCTATTGGAGGAATTATTGGAATAAATCCTAACATACAGAACATGTTGGTTAATTAACTTAATACTTAAGAATTAAAAAGGGAGCTGAAAACCCATTTCAAAGTTTGGCAGACAGCTATTTTCATGTAAAATTCCTCTGTTGTTTTCCTGTGTATTGTAAAATTATACAGCATGATTTTGGAATATGGTCTGATATAATAAAAACTATATTTTTTCCACTGGAGAAAAAAGATAGCAAAAACTGAGGTAGATAAATTCTGCTGAAGTAGGTAAGTTCGTTAGTTGAAGGCTGCCTGCGGACAGCAGAGCCGTGCCCCGCACCTCCTAGTCTGCCGGAGCCCAGGGTGCCCAGGTCCGCACCGCACCACTGTGGCTGCCCAGGGAAGAGGCCTATTCCCAAACCATCACCCCACGGCCCATCCTCAGAAGCTTCTAACTCAAGTAAAAAAATGAGACACTGACAAAGTATGATTAAAACACGGTCAAAAGCAAAAGGCCACACAGACACCAGAAACTGATGAACACTTGGGTCTTCACCGAAAGATAATAAATTCATACAATATTTAAACAATCTGATATAATACAGGCCATCCACTTATCAACATTTTGAATCACAATGAACGGAGGTGAGAAACAACAGATTTGCTCTATCACAAATTTTCTTATGGCATTTGAAAAACTTCACACCTTAGTCTATAAACCTAGAAACAAAAGCGATTAAAACTCAACTAATTAAGCAGCTAACAAGGAGTTGCCCTTAATCCAGTACAGCAAACAACTTCTGCCCGTTCCTAGTGGTACTGCTCTCCCTGGGTGAACTGAGAATTAGAAGTCCTTTTCCAACTGTAAATATTTTGTGGTTTTAAAAGTAATCATCTGTGGCTGGTTTGCTCTAAGAGCCTGTGTCTTACAGCTCTCCTCCCCCTTTCTTCCCCAGTTTGTAACACAAATTGCACACAACAGGGAGCTGCGACAGAGAGTACACAGAGAGTTACTCGGACCAAAGTGAGTCTGTTGCAGAATTCATTATAATTAAAGCAAGAGAAGAGTGCTACCTTCTATAATAAATAAAGACTATATGGCAGAATTAAGGAAGCAAGTATTCTACAGACGCTGACGGGAGAATCTCCTGCAATGGGAATCTATCTGCAGCAACTCTGTTTAGTTTAAGTACTGAATTTATCCAAACTGCAATTACTGTGCCTTACTGAAAATGCTCTAAAATGGGCACTGTTCTGAGGTGAAGAAAGAAATGTGGGGTGCCCCACTTCTGAAAGCACATGGTAGGATCACACATGATTTTACTTTAGAATACCGTCAATCCCTTTTTCCCTCAAATGGGGGCAGGGTGGTGGGCAATTAGCTTGAACTGGAAGACGGGAAACAGTCTTTGAAACAACGCTGCTTAAAAGCAACACACACATTGCCCCCCCCCAGCCCCCCCGCTGCCACAGATGCTCCCTGAATCTAAAGCTACACACAACAAATTATGTGTTCTGTGGTAAAGGAAATTTTATTTTTAAAACAAACTTGATGATTCTAGCATAAATTATCTATAAAAAGAAGCTAAAACTGAGAAACGTCTAATTTAGGAACTGTCACACTGGTTTTTCACTAAGACTCAGGAGACAACTGAAACAGGGGTCCCTATTGGAAGCAGGGTTTAAACGACAATTCTTACACCAGCTTCAAGTGGGGAGAGGCTGGTCCACATGCTTCTAAGACAGGCAACTTCACTTCTCTTCCTTCAAAAATCCTCTCTGGGAGTCAGGACATACTAAGTGAAACATAGATTCCAAGAGGCATTGGTGACCTCGTCAACTTACCCCGCCTGACAACTTAATCACCCTGACCTTGGAGCTGATGTGCGGCCCATCTCCGCCACCGCTGTTGGCCCGGTGCATGACAGTCCTTTTCGCGCCAGGCTTGGCCTCTGGGGGCCGGCCCTGGAGGGACGTGGCTCGAGCAGTCTGCGAAGGGGGTGGCGGTCCCTCCCCGTCTGCAGGCTTTACCTGCAGGACTTTGTGCTGAGCTGGACACTGAGGTATGGTTCTGGCCTGTCTCAAATGTTTCAGTGGTTTCACCTGCTGTCCTTGATACTGCGTGTTAGCACCAGATGGCACAAAATTGGATGTTTTGGGTGGAACATTTGAAACAGTAGCATCTTGGTTTTTCACGAGCAGTCTGTTTTTCACGTGCGGTCTGACCTGCGCCCCCGGGAAGGGTAACAGCGGGCCACCATTGGTGGGCGACGGTGCCGACAGCCGCTCTTCCTGCCCAGCCAGGGCCGGTGGGGGGCAGAGCTGCTGCTGCTGCTGCTGCTGCTGCTGCTGCTGCTGCTGCTGCTGCTGCTGCTGCTGCTGCTGCTGCTGCTGCTGCTGCGCCAGCCTCTCAAGCAGCTCCTTCTTCCTCGCGCCGGCCTGCTGCTGCCGCCGCAGCTCCTTCTGCTTCAGGATTTCTTCTCGGAGGCGCTTCTGTTCTTCTATCTTTAAACGGTATAACCTGGTTTCTTCATCTTCATCAGGAAACTGAAGCAGAAAACATGCATGGTTTACTTTAGAGTACAAAGCTAGGTGACGGTTCCAGTCTGTTTCAGCAAACTTAAGAAAAGGCACTTTCTAAAAACCCTTTAATTCAGGATTTGAAAGAAGCCATTCAAAATCTGCTTATAGACTTTAAGTATAACTCCTTCCCCTGGGGAGGGAAAAAAAATTTACACAGCTAAAGCTAATTTGGAAAATCTTATCAGAATATTAAAAATGAAATAATGTAAATTTCCACCCATTTACAACTTTGAAACCAATTAAACTATTCATTTAAGATATCAAAATATGTTTGAAATAGAAACTGCAACAGTAGGGAGGCCTCGCTGTCACACAGGTTTTATCTGGCTCTCCTCTGACGAACCAACAAAAGGTGGGGTGTAAATGACCTGAAAGGGCCTGATTACAACTATTGATTTTTCGTACAGAATTTTCAGCCTGATCTCAAACTCATTTGTCACAGAATAATTGCTTATAATGAACAGCACAAGTCAATCTCTCTGACCTTGAACTCATGCACTCTCCTCAGAATCAAAATGCCGCCAATTGCAGTACTGGAATATGAATGGTATATAAGGAATGCCTTTTAATATGCCAGTCCCAAACCATTCTGAAAGTCTATCAGAAGAATCTTTGTAAAAGTCCAATAATCTTCTTTAAAAAAGCATCCAAAGAGGAAAGTTTATTAAAAGTTTAGCATTTGTTTAAAATTGTAATAATTTTCTTAAAGAAAAAAAATCATAGGGCTTCCCTGGTGGCACGGTGGTTGGGAGTCCGCCTGCCGATGCAGGGGACACGGGTTCGTGCCCCGATCCGGGAAGATCCCACATGCCGTGGAGCGGGTGGGCCCATGAGCCATGGCCGCTGAGCCTGCGCGTCCGGAGCCTGTGCTCCGCAATGGGAGAGGCCACAGCAGTGAGAGGCCCACGTACCAAAAAAAAAAAAAAAAAAATCATAGATATCATCACTCACAGATCCTTTGCAAAAGAATATAATAGTATTTACTCTATCTAGAATTCAGCTGTTAACAAATAAACCTTAGAAGTTAGGAATTACAAGGCCAAAATGTAGCTGAAGAGTTGCTGGTGCCCCCAGAGCCCGTGCACTTGACCTACAAGACACAGAGCCAAGCAAGCCCCCCTCATTGGGGCTTGCTTGTCGTTTTAGAAGCAATCCTGATCAACTCAGTCACCTAATTTCAAAGTCTAGGACAGACCTGAAACAGCAAATCTTAAGTTGGATGAGGGCTACACAGAGCTAGAAGTGACATTAAGGGGAAGACAGAAAAACAGAAGTTCAAAAAGTACAGGGGCCAGGGCATTCTGGGAAAATAGTAACAGGTCCAGAGGACCCACTGCTTCAAATGCAAGAATAATTAATATTCACTAGGATTTTTCCCCATGTAATCAAAAAAGAGTTAAAGTATGTTCAAGAATATAGGTAGACATACTTCTAAATAGATTTGTCCTTCATTGTATCATTACCAATTGGGTGAATATATAGAAGATAAACCACACTTACCTAAGCAAAACAAACGGAAGATTTTAAAAAATAAAAAAAACTTTACTCCTGGTCCCATTCTATGTGCACAGAAAATTAAAAGCAAACAAATTAAGACACGCACCACTTACACTACGGCCACCTGTAAGTTCCACTTCACGCACAAAGCATCCATTTTATCCTACAGAAGACTTCTTCAGAAGCCTGCTTATTAAATCAACTATTATGAAAGGGACAAACGTGGCTAGTGGTATGCCTAAAAAGTCACTTTTCTCATTTTATTTAGCCACTGTTACTACAAAAGTGCATGTGACTTCATTTTTGAGCCAAATCCATTTATACACATGAGTTAGGAGCTAGCTATATAAACTAAAGGCAGGATAAAATTTTTAGCAATGATTTCTTTTTATAAACTATCCCAATCCCGTTTGTAAATCTACATGATTTTTTCATATATTGATTTTAAAACCGAAATGTCACCCTTCTTCTAATAAGATGTTATTAAACGTTAACTCAGTATTTTCACTTTATACTTACATTTCTGACTTGGAAACATTACATTACAGCTGCTATAATAATTTATTAGAAGAAAATCTGACACCCCCACCCCCGGCAATTTAACTGATTGAAAGGCAAAAACCAGTTAACACTTGTTTTTATTCATGATTACGTGCTTATATTCTCATCTAAGGAAACTCTGTGCCCTTATTTTATACATAAAGTTAATAGATATACTTATTACATTATATATATTATTGTTAACGTAACTTCCACATACTGGTCTCTTGCCACGTCTCAGGCACATACACCCAATAGTTAAGGAAACCGAGGCTTGGGATAAGTGAAGTAACTGGCTCAGGGACGCACTGCTAGCGATGGCAGATCATTCCAAGGTCATGTTCTAACCTGTGCTACACTAGATGCCTATGCTTCATTAGAACCTACATTATACAGATACTGCCCAACTTTTATATCTATTAATTCCAGGGAACAGCCCACAATGGAATCCTGACTTCAGGGGAGCATTAGACAAGTGCATTCACTTCTTTTACAGGAGACCAAGGGCCTCAAGGGGTTTGTCTCAGGCATAAATTTTGCTGACATAAAGAAATTTCTTAAAATATGTAAAAATTCGTGACTAATACTGCATTAACACTGAACTGCCTCTAAGCAAAACATAACCAAGTGGCCAAAACTAAACCAAGGTATAAATAACATCTCAATTGGAAATCATGTAGAATACTGGCTTGCATTTATTATTTATTCTTACAACATTTATACCTATTTAGAAATCAGCAATCATATACACAATTCAGAACAAAACACCCCTCCCCATCTTATTTAAAGGTCCAAACTGGTCCTACCTTCTAGAAGTTCACAGTGAAAAACGAGAAAAGCCACAGGAACATAAGAGTAAACATAAGGGGTCAGCTAACTATGGCCCATGAGCCCGTCTGGCCCAACACTTGACTTTGTCATAAAGTGCTACCAGAACACAGCCATGCCCATTGATGTAAGACTGTCTATGTTTGCTTTTGTGATAAAACAGCAGAGCTGAGTAATTCTGACAATTTGGACTACAAAACCTAAAGTATTTATTATCTGGGCCCTTCAGAGAAACAGTTGGTTAAGATCCCTGATATACACAGATTCTGTAACACACAACTATAACTGTATAAATATATAAATACAATCTGATATAGTACCAGTGAGAATGAAAGTGTATCTTATATGAATATGGCTGTTAGGTTAAAAGAAGGTGGGAAGATTTTGTCAAGAACTCACTGGGTGAGTTCTTGAACTGAGCTAAGAACTCAGCTAAAGAACTGAGCTAAGAGGTACAAACCTTGATTATAAGGTCTCCCTGTTTGAGACCAAACATTATTTTTTAATTAGAAAAAGGAAAGTCCTACCTCTGGTTCTGTTTTTGCTTCCTCTTTAGGCCGGCCCACGGGGCTAACTGGCTTGACTTTCACATCAGCCTTCCCCTGCGCAGTCCTGGGCCCCACCCCGGGCCTCGCAGGCGGTGACGTGCTGATAATAGGCTTTACTTGAGCAGCCGGTGTGGAGGAGCAGCGACTGTTACTCATTTCTATAACATGTGACGGTGCTATTGGTAATTCACGCAAATTACTATTTCTTGGAGCAGTTGGCTGCATTTGCTGCATTGGTCGTTTGGTTACATTCTGAGAAGTTGTGTTCTATCATCACAAGAAGAAAGAAATTCTAATTACAACTGGAAACTTGAGAGAAGAAACATAAAAAGGCACATTAGATTAAAATATTTTAAAAAATCATTCTAACTGAATAAGTGACTTCTCCTTTGGGGGGCAGATACCTTCCTGTTGGTAAACATTTTTTCCCTGCATAAATGCTTCCTGCTCTACGTAGTAACATACCCCTAAAGGACTGGGGCTGGGAAAGGTACCATACCTGCCTACAGACAGGCTCCTCTTTATGGATATTACATCAGGTGACTTACAGGATGGGGACAAACATTTTTAACAGAATCAACAGTGCAACAAGGACTCCCGCACAAGGAGTCAGCAGCTGGGTTAATGGCACCACCACTGTCAATGGGTCCCCTAAATTGAAGGTAGAACAAAGAACGAAGCATTAAGTTAGTGCCCTAAGAAAAAGGAGAAAGATGCCTAAAGCTCTCATCGGGGAGGGGAGGAGAGCGTCAAGTCATGTTCAGCCTGAGGATTCTTAACAGAGACCCAACGCCTAGAGGAGTGTGTAGATCTCTGAGATGGCTGGGGGAGGGCTACATTCCACGGCTGCTCAGCTCAAGACTGAGGGTGTCGTCTGCCACTGTTCTTACAAAATGAAGCCCAGGTTACAAAGCACCCTCTTTCCAGGTCTAGAAATCCTTTCTTATTTCTTACATCATTTTAGTCTCAATGTTACTTTAAGAAACAAAGGGGCGGGTATGAAAAAAACTGAGATGAAAAGTAGGTAAGTGACATGATTGAAGCTCAAGGTCAAAAGGACCAGTATTAAAGGGAAAACCCAACTATCTCACCTTACAGCCTGGAACTCTAACCCTGAGCATCTTTTACAGGGTTAGTTATTTAATGGAGGATAAGACAGTAACCATGACTAGTCTTTGATTTTTAAAGCGACACGCATCTCCCAGTCTCTTTCAATGCATGACATGTCTGCTGATAGTACTCGAGAGCGTAACCTCACAAATCAATGCAGTTCATCCCCCACAATGAACTATAAGCTCCATGAAGGCAGGAAATGTGTCTCTCTCATTCACTGCCCTATTCCCAGGAACCAGAGTAGTGCCTGACAACAAAGGATATTCAAGAAATTCTTCCTGAATTCATTTACTTGTGCATTCATTGCCGAAGGAGATAGACAGAATCTCGGTACCAAGTAATTAGCCACTGGCAAAGGTAGAATGATTAGCACCCAAAACTACTTTCTGAAGTTATGCGTCAATTACTAAGGCCATCTGGCACTACAGGAGGATCTAGATACACAAGGCCCCGCGACATAAAAGGTGCCCCCGGAAGACAGCTGAGGACACTGGACACTTACATGCCTTAGCCCCTGGCGCTGGGGGCACTGCGTCCGACTGCTGTTTGGCTGAGGCGGCCCCGTCTGCATGTGAGGCCTGAACTGGGGCTGAGCCACGGGCATCAGGGGCGGTGGAGGAACAGAGAGGTGGTGGTGCTGGTGCTGGTGGGGGTGCGGCGGCGGCGGCGGCGGCGGCTGGTGCTGCGAGGGTGGCTGCAGCGGGGGCGGGAGCGGGGGCTGCTGCTGGGGCTGCGGGGGAGGGGGCAGCGGGGGGTGCAGGGGCCCCTTCCAGGCCAAAAAGAGAGAAGCAACAGTTTATCATGTACGTACTGCTCGTGTTCCAAGTCAGCCATTTCCTTAAAAACCCCAACACCAGAAAGAAGCTTCAAGTGGCACTGAAATTTCATTTTAGATTTGTTGATGAAGCTGATACTATCTTAAATGCAGTGATAAGCCAAAAGCTACTACCCTGCATTTTATATTTGCCCAAAATCCTTTAGATCCTGAAACTCCAGGAATTTATCCTAAGGAAATAACTAAGGATGCGAGCAAACACAACCTCAAGGATGTTTCCTGCAGCACCGTTTCCAATACCCAAGGACTGAAACCAATAAACATGTGCCAGAAATAGTGACAGCTGTAAAACGTCAACTCGTGCAGTGTTTCCAAATGCTGTGGTGAAAGAGAACTCATCACCATGAGAAGACGGTAATAACATGTTAACTGGGAAAAGAAAGCATCACGATGAGGATGCAAGCACTAAAGAGACTAAAAGAAAAGACAAGTGCACCCAAATGTTAGTGGTAACTGTTTCTAGATGGTGGGATGACTTCATTTCCTTTTCAAATTCTTATCTATACTTATTTCTGCAATGCAGATGTAGTAATTATATACATATATATTACATTATATTGTATTATGTATATATATTTATATACACACACACACTTATATGTTATATCCTGGTTGTGCGGAGCAGCTTGTGGGATCTTAGTTCCCTGACCAGGGGATGAACCCGCACCCTCGGCAGTGAAAGCACAGAGTCCTAATCACTGGACCGCCAGGAAATTCCCAAATTATATTTTTTTAATAAAAAGACAAAACCATTTTATCCTACTGTAACACCTTATATAATAACCATTTTCCTGTTCTTACTTTAGGTACATATTCTATGTGTTTCTAAATAATCGGTTCAAGCACATCATCATTACATACCTTAACAGGAAACTTAAAACACAAGAAAAAACATACTGGGTAAGAGAGGTATCAGACTCAAGGCAGCGGATGAAACATAAAACACCAGCAGAGGGCACTCAAATCTCTCAAATAATGAGGGAGCAGCAACCCTTTTTTTCCCCACTACATATTGCAGGAACATAATTTGACAAAGAACCTTATTTCCTGTTAACCTTTTAAGAATCTTGCAACGATAAGCAAAGGTATTATCAAAACATGCCCTAATTTCATTAGCAGTGTGTAGTATATCCGTTACAAAATCTTACTACTGAGTTTTTTCTTTTCCCAAGAAATGACAATCACTTTCTCCATTTCTCCTATGATTAAGGAGATAAGCAATATTGTTAAGGAAGTTGTCTTTAATAAAGAGAACATTTAAGTTTAATACCCTTGTTCTTTAAATAATCTCCACATCTTGGCAGACTAGAATAAAAATGTGAAAGGTTTTAACTTGAATTCTGAAACACAAAACCAGCCCCCGATGCCTACCTGAAGGTTAGGCTGTGTGTGGGCGGGCAGGAACGGCTGTCCTGGGCCGGGCAGGAAGGGCTGTCGAGGAGGGATGAACGGCCGGGCTGCTGCAGACCCTGGCTGGCTGAAGTGCAGAATCCCCACCGGCCCTGGCGGCTGGAGGGCTGGCCTCACGGGCCTCTCTCTGGGGAACACAGGCTGCTGTCCTTGCTGATTAAACGCTGGTCCAGGCTGGGTGAATGGCAAGGGACTGGGAGTGGGCACAGGGTGACCACTGCTAAGAAGCGTAGGAGGAGGTGGCGGGGGAGGGGGACTTCGCTGTTCCAGAAAGAGATGGCTCGGGAACCTTGGTTCACCTGAAACGGAGGGGCATTGCCACGTTATTGCCCTCTGGTCACACAGAACGCACACGTCACAGAAATCAGTTTTATGTACTGTCTTACTATGGACGAAAATTACAAGAGGTGGGCTGGGTGTGAATGTCTGAAAAGAATTCTACATTTTGCCTCTTATTTCTAGATTGCTTCATTGGTCATTTTCTATAGATGATTTCCTCCTTTGTACGAGATTTTCACTTTTCAGAGACCAATAATGTCCAATTTTAGCATGTGAAATGACAGGCAGAAGGGCTATGGGACAAAAATCTGACACTCTTAACAAAATCTCCAATGGGAGCTAAATACCGTGTAACACATAAGCATGTTCAGGCACGTCGCCCCACGCGGCTTTGCTGTTGCTCTGCGCCACCCTTTACCTCCTAAGAAGAAAGGGTCTCGCTCCTGGGGAGGCGGCGGCGCCCTCCACTGGTCCTGAAGGGGAAGCCGCGGGGGCTGGCTGAAACTGTTGGGAACAGGTCCAGGTGTGTGCTGTGGGAACTCTGGAGGGCCCTAAAGCACAACAGGAAAACAGGGTGGAAGGCGGGAAAATAAACGGTAGTTTTCAGAAAGGTGTACATGTTTTAAGTCTTCCTCCGCAAACGTCAAGGAACTTACCTCCTGAAACCGCCGCCACCCCCATACACATACACACACACACACACACACACACACACACACACAAAACCTCATGTTACAAAATAGGTGATTCTGCCATAGTGAAACAGTCAAATGTCAAAATGCAGCATCTAAAAATTAATTCAATGTTTTAACAGCACTACGAAACCAAAAGAATACTATTTTTAAGCTTACTGAAATCCATGCAATTACTGAGCTTCTTTGCCCATTAATCCAAAAGACTAAATGTCTACTTTCAGTGTTCTTGACACTCATCTTCTCAAACATGCTATTCTTTGCTACCTTTTTCACACAACCATGAGCCACAGCTATGAAGCTGCTTTCTTTCAACAGAAGAAAAAGAAACTGAATGTAAAAATCAGCAATCTCTGACGAAACAGGAAAATGTGAAATGCTTAAGAAACCACATTACTACAAAAGAAGTAATACAGTCAGATTCCACTGGCTAAAAATTCTGAACTCTTAAAACAGATGATCATTTTTCAATAACTGCAGGTTACCAGCAGAGCTCTACAAAGACAAAATCACTTCACTTTTTAGCCAATATTTTATAATAACTTTAAATGGGGTATAATCTATAAAAATTTTGAATCACTACGTTGTACACCTGAAATTAATATTTGTAAATCAACTATACCTCAATTTTGAAAAATTACTTCATTTTTCAGTTGGCCTTCCAAGCATTTATGGAGATTCTTTTAAAACACCACATTTACTTAAGAAAGCCTCACAACTTTTTTTCACTTCTTTATACAGAAATTCATTGATTATACATACTGTATCATCAAAATAATATTCATTTAATAACACCTCATTCTTTGAAGTATTTCTCAACTTTCAAAAACCACACTTCTTTCTCATAAACTTAAAATTCTAATGACTTTTCTGTCATTTTATTACGAATTAGCTGTTCTTTCTAAATGTGACATCATATTATAACACTGGAAATGCTTCTGCAAACTACATTTGCCTTCCTTCTCTCTTTAAAGGTCTGCTCTATCCATAGTGTTGTAAGAATAATGCAAAGTGAACACAATAAACACCACAAACCCATATGACCACTGGCTATATAACATTAACGAAGTTAGATTTACACACAAATATTACATCTTCATAAAAACACATGGTACTGAAACATATGGATCAGAAAGTTGCAAGGCTTAAATTCTTGTAGTCTGTGTCTATCAGTTTAGGTGAAATCAAGGGTATTCTCACCTCACCACTGTTTGACATCTGACATTAGGGAACATCACTTCTCACTCTAGATAAAGGCATCAATTAAGATACAACTGAAGCAAACAACATCAGAGAAATGTTGGATTTATAACTGAGAATACATACTGTATACACTCATAGTAAACCATAAAGCTTTTTACCCCTAATAAATGTATATATTTTATCACAATGTTTATTTGAGACTTTACTAACATGATGCTTTGATATGGATATTCTTCAATATTTACTATTTTTCACTATGGTAGTAATGCGCTAGAAAAACACATTTCTAATAGCATCAGCTATCCTACATTGGTACTGATTACATCTGCACTAGGAGTTTCAATGGACTTGCCTTCTGTCTTCCACTGCCGCGTTCTTTCCTCGTTTTCAAACTACTCTTATTTTTGTGTGAAGCCGATGAAATACGTGGTGTGCGTTTGCATGGATATTTTGCCAGGTAACTTAAAAAGAACATTTATTAATAAAGTATTTCTTTATAAAATATAGCATTAATATCCTGCGTATAGTTTTACAGGCCTTTTCCCTCATGTATACATGTATTTCAAAACTTTCTGGATGATAACAAATTAGCAATCAAGGTTCAGTCATTTTTTGTTGTTGTTGTTGGCCGCGCCACGTGGGATCTTAGTTCCCTGACCAGGGATCGAACCCGTGCCCCCTGCCGTAGAAGCGTGGATTCCCAACCACTGGACTGCCAGGGAAGTCCCCAGTCGTTTTTTTTAATGTTTAAACCATTTTTCTTAGAGTGGCCCAGAAAATAAAATTTTAAATTGTCGGCCCTCTGGCTTGTGGCAAGGTTTGACTGGTCAGGCTGCCTCCAATCCATGCAATTTGACTACATAAATTAGCAACGTTCACCTAAGTAAAACCCGGCTTCAGCTATACGGCTTGTTTCCTTCAACTAATTTGATGTATACCTGACTGTCCCTCTTCTGGAGGGGGGAACACCAAGGAGGAGTTTCGAATAGATAAATACAGAAGGGACAGATAAGATTCACTAACATCACCACAGCCTAAAACAAGCTATGGGATGTAAAACGTAAAAGAAATCACTGAAATTTAAAATCTTTAAAAAATGAAATATATATATTTTTCACGAGGCTTTACCTTACAAATAGTATAATATTAACACTTACTTGAAGACAGAAAACATTTTCAGCCTTTAAAGTGTATTAAGAAACAATAGCTCTCTACAAATACCTGAGCTGCGATCACTTACAAGCAGGTGTTATGTTAGCCTGCATCAGGTCACTAGGGCAGGGTTTGTCTGGATACGGGTTTGGTGGGGGAGATCCCAGCCAGGGAGTGAACGGCACCACGAAGCCTCAGAAAAGCCCCTTGGGTATGGAACTGCCCCACAGCGGGGGGACTGCTGCACCAGGAAAGGACCTCGGGCCCGTCCGTGTTCTGAGAATCAGGCAGCAAGCTGAAAGACCGAGTTGTGAACCTGGGCCAGCGCTGGAGCAACCAGCAACCTGCAGGTCCATCTGCTGAGCTGGGCACGGGGTGGCATCAGGACGGCTCCAGGCAGCACAGGGAGACCTGGGGGATGATGGCTTGGTGAAATGCAGGGGCTGGGACTTGGTGGGTGCTTACTTGGTGTAGTCACCTGGATTCAGTGTCAATTCTCTTGCTTCTCTGGCTGGTCTGACAGTCCTGGGGGAGCTTGGTGAGAGACTCAGGACCCGCGTTAAGAACCCAGGCCGGAGCCTGAACCAAGGCTCAGGTCTGGGCACCGTCAACCAGAGCGGGAGATAATCCCTTCTACTCACAAGGATTCTCAGCCTGTGTGTGTGCAAGCCCATGCTCCTGACACACTCCCACCGTACAGCAGATAACGACAGCAGCGACTGGCACAGAATTCACACAAGTAACCTTGTGAAGCCAGCGTGAGCATCTCCTTCACAGTAAGAAATAATGAGGACCCAGGCGTGACGGCAGCAGCTTCCCCCACCTGTGGCTCACGCACTGCCCGCCAGGCCCTGTGCAGAGCCCCTGACCACCTGAGCTCATGAACGCACAGCACAGTGACACTGGGGGTATGTGTCCTACTTCACAGCCAAGGAAATCGAAACTTAGAACATTAAATAATGTGTCCAAGGTGATACCATTCTTTTTTTTTTTTTTTTTTTTTTAATCACAGATTTCAATACCCAAGAAAACAAGTTAAAATGAGGTAGGGGAAATTTCACCCCATATGGTATAGATCTTGTCAAAATAACTAAATTTGGGGATTTTAAAAACCATACTTTCCCCTGACTTATATATGAAAATGATCGTCTAGAACATGAATTCTGGAAACCATCACATCCCATACAAACTTCCATATACTACTGATTTCTTCAGGAAATGTTCACCCTATACTTCTGTTTCAGCCAAAACGGGAGCCCTCTCGTGAGCCCTCATTATACAAACTTCATTTGCTCCCGTCCCTCCTTCACTCTCACCGACCCGTCCGTCCTGCGGCCACACTGTTTCAGGAGACCCTGCATGCACGTGGGCCCCAGCGCCCCACTTCTCTACGGGCTGCTGAGTACTGCTGGGTTATACTCTCTGTACACTGAATCGGACTCACTCTAAGTTTCTATTTACTCTTTTTTTTTAATAAATAAATAAATATTTATTTATTTTTGGCCGTGTTGGGTCTTCGTTGCTGCACACTGACTTTCTCTGGGGGCTACGCTCTTCGTTGCGCTGCGTGGGCTTCTCATTGTGGTGGCTTCTCCTGTTGCAGAGCACGGGCTCTAGGCTCGCGGGCTTCAGCAGTTGTGGCTCACGGGCTCTAGAGCGCAGGGTCAGTAGTTGTGGCGCACAGGCTTAGCTGCTGCGCGGCATGTGGGATCTTTCCGGACCAGGGCTCGAACCCGTGTCCCCTGCATTGGCAGGCAGATTCTTAACCACTGCTCCACCAGTGAAGCCGAGTTTCTATTTACTCTTAACGGGCCAAGCAAGGTCCCTCACAGTTTCCCCTCCTCCTGTTCAGCCCTCCCACTGCTCAGGACATTCTCCCTTCTCCGAGCATCTTCTAGTCCCTCAGCCTCCTGACCTGCCCTCTCTCACCCTCCTACCAAGTAAGATGCTTCCTACCTACCCACCCCCGGTCAGGTGTCCCCCTCCGCTCCCCACTCGCCCCCCCCCGGGAGCCAACAGTGCTCTCTGCGTTCTCGCTTCCTTTCTGTCCCCTCCTCCACTTTCATTCAGCTACAACTGCAGATAATTTTCTGGCATGAATCATGTGTTTGTTGCTAATTTTTAGCAGCAGTCTATTTGTTAAAAATTTTAATTCTCATTCTATTACTGCATTTGGTCAGATTTTTCACTTAAAAGATAGGAACAGTATGCTGAATTATAACAGCAGTTGAAAGTATTACGCTACTAATTTGTTGACAAGCTTTCAATCTGAACTACAGTCAGCATACTTCAGGACTCATAAACTCTAGCTCTATCAGTCACCACTGTGCTAACAAGCTGACAAAAAAGGACAGACACAGGGAGACGTGTCAGAAAGGAGGATGGGAAGAATAAAACGCATTTTCTGAGAAAGAGGGAAAGTCCTTTGGGGCTATTTCCACTTAGCCCTTCAGTACTGTGTTGTATGAATAGCTAGAGAGCTGCATCACTCGTTGTGGGAACTTTTACTAACTTACAAATGTTTCGCCGATTCCCATAAAGGGTAAAGCAAAATTTAACCTCTGTTGTTCAGAACCACTGTAATCACCGGCCCCAGTCCAGCACTGCTCCTGCACCCCAGCTCGGCCCACTTCCGTCCGGTGTGGGTCACCGCAGGACACAGGGGGTTTTGCACAGTGTTGACATCGGCACTGCCAACACCTAGAAGGCAGAACTCATCCCCATAAGAATGACTTCAGAACTGCTCCTTCACTCAGCTTCATGGAAGCCAGGGAGTGACAGACTCTCTTTGTCTCACTTCCCTGATTCTGCTCACAATTAGAAGAAGCCTGCAATAGCTTCCTGACTTTTCTGTCTTAACTAATAAACATAGCTTTCTTCATTATTTAACGTGTGAAGCCCCGATATTTATTACCACTTTTCTTAGCGGGCTCGCATCTTGCTGGGAAAATACTCGGTTTCTTCTGAAATCTGTAGTTATTTGTAAGTTCCATGAGTGCATTTTAGTGCCACAAGCCTCAGCCTCTGCTGACGAAGCTCTGACCGGCACTGGCCACGTGGCTGCTGCAACAGGGCTCTTGATAACCTTCTCTTCCTCCTTCCATTAGACAGTTAGTTTCAAGTCCTCCCAAAGACGGGTTTTCTCATTACAGATAAGGCAAAATATAAGTGGAAAAGTAGACTGGCTTCCCTCCACTGTAAGTAGAAAGTCTGCTAAATTTTGATTTTTACCTTTGCCACAGGCTGAGATCAGGGAAAGTATTTGCCCCTTAGCCCCTCCATCCTTTTCTAAAAGGAAGTAAGGGGCTTCCCTGGTGGAACAGTGGTTAGGAATTTGCCTGCCAACGCAGGGGACACGGGTTCAAGCCCTGGTCCGGGAATATCCCACATGCTGCGGAGCAACTAAGCCCGCGCGCCACAACTACTGGGCCTGCGCTCTAGAGCCTGCAAGCCACAACTACTGAGCCCGTGAGCCACAACTACTGAGCTTGCACGCCTAGAGCCCGTGCTCCGCAACAAGAAAAGCCACTGCAACAAGAAGCCCGCGCACCGCAACGAAGAGTAGCTCCCGCTCGCTTTAAGTAGAGAAAGCCCGTGCACAGCAACAAAGACCCGACGCAGCCAAAAATAAATAAATTAATTTTTTTAAGAAGTTAAAAAAAAAGAAAAGTAGTCACTGAGTTACAAGAATAAACTCAAAGAGAAACTGATCATTTCAAGCTGCCTGAGAACTAGGTACATTACTTCTTGGGTCTCTAAGCACTTTCAGATTTCCTGGGAGATTATATTGAATATTCCTAACTTCTAAAGATATTTTTTGGTATTAAACTGAAAATACATTGGGATCACAAATCTTGCCGCCTCTGGAATATTTAATATTGTGATTTTCATCTCTTCCCCAAACCTTCTTCCCTTTTACTAATCATCCATGTGCTAACTGCATACACACAGGCATTCAAGTGTTACCAATACAGAACAAAGCCCCGGAATTCTTTCTCCATCAGTAATATTTAACTAGAACTTTATTCTTACTTCCAAATGACCCTCTACTATGTAATATACAGTACATTACATTGATATAATTATATTATAATATAGTTACAATTAATAAATACATCAGCTTCTGACAGTTAACGTGTTTCCTTGTAAGGTGAAAGACAAATCAGCACAGATCTCCTTCCTGTGCTCTCATTCTGAGTTCAAACCGGACAGCCGCCTCAGAACAGGTATCACCAAGTCCTAGTAATGTTACCTCCCAAATCTCCCTCAAGTCCACCCCCGCCTCTCTCTACCCCTCACCCACAGAGCCATGAGGGCCGAGACCACGACTGTGTCATTCGCCAGTGCATTTCCACGCTCGGCACACAGCGTGGCACAAAGACGCCCATAACACGTAAGGGATGGATGAACTGCCTAAGGCGAAGGGAGCCAGGCCCCACATCTAATGGAGAATGCCACAGCACGCCCAGCAACCGGCTGCCCAGGAAGCTCATGGTCAGGGAACGGCTGAAAGCCTCAGGAAGCAAGCAGAGGAGGGTGGACTGTGCTGACCAAGGCGCCAGCGACCAGCCCCGAGGTTCACGAGCCGAGCAGACTCGGAGCACAGACAGGGCAGCAGGACCAGAGAGCAGCCAAGACCAATAGACCCTGACTCTCCAACCTAACTGTAGGAGAGAATTTGCTGTAACTTGTCCTGTGATGATGTAACATTAACATAATTAGAGAGGAAAGGTGACATGAACCTGGAGACTCTCGTCCTCACCCTATGATCACACGTCCCTAATTTTAGAGAAGAGGGTTGTTCCCTGAAGAATGAAACTGAAGTGGAGAGTGGGTAGGGTATACTTCCAGCACTGCTGTTAAGGAACACAGCCCAGGCCAGTGTCCCCACCTTGCCTGTAGATCCAACTGAAGAACCATGCACCTGTTAAGATGAATGAAGCCAATAAGGCCTCTTCATGACCAAGTTCCTGGCAGATGGCGTGTGAGCAGAAGTGATGTGGGCTGGTTCTAGGCCCGGTCAGTGAAAGACAACCTCCCGTGAATAATCTTCCCTCTTTCCCCACCTGCCAGTGGGTGGAGAGAGAGGCCCCTGAGGGCCAGAGGAAGATGCCCAGAGGGTGATGTGAGTGAGAAATAGGCATCCCGGTGGTGCTGTGAAGTCAGTCCACTCTGGCTGGTACTCCCACGCTGGACGCTCTGGGGCCATCGCCGAGTCTCCTTCACTGGGTCAGCACCACATGCCCCAGGTGCTGCAAATGCCGTTCTTCGCCAAGGACTGCCTGACATGGCCATGCACTCTGCCCTCTGCCCCAGGATGGACAACTTACGCTCCAGAGCCCTACCCTCTGGGGATCAGGCCAGGGCTGGGGACTTTTACCTGAAACCGCATCTTACCCTGGGGGCTCCACCTCCTTCCTATCCTGCATCCCTTGTGCCCTTACCTAGTCCTGGGTACCCCAAATGCCCCTCCCGGGCCCTGCTGCTACCCACCTAAGGCTCAACCCACACTGCTGCTGCTGCTGCCAATTCTGCAAAGAGCTCCTCTGCTATCTCCCTCAATCCTGCCAACAGCCCTACGAGGGAGCTATTGTGCTCACAGAAATCTTTTGAGCACTGAAATCACCTGCACAAAGCACAAGGTTAGAAAGCACAGGTCACCTATGTCCAGAGCACGGAACACGGACCCACCATGCTATCTACTGCTTGCTGTGAACAGCAAATGGCAGGGACTTACTTTCACATCCCCTTATCTGTCTCAGTGCCTTACCATTACATATGTATACGTAATTGCGTGAGAGTGTGTGTGCGCTTTAGAGTTAAGAAAACCAGTTAAATACTAAATCCAGTAAAGTCAGACAGCCATGGACATTCCACGGCTGGCCTGAATGGCTAATACAAATTAGCAGTTCTTATCTGATCAACCTGAGAGACTGATAAAGGAGAGAGGACCAGAGATGCTATCTACAGCTTAGAAAGAAAGAGCTGACTCAAGCTGAGTAAACAAGGAAATTTCTGACTTTTGGAAGTTGGCTCAATAGAATAAGAATGGAAAGAGAGGGGTTTTGTGGGCTTAACCTTGAAACTAAGTGACACTAGCAAGGTGTGGGAACCTGGGACAGCCAGGTGGAAGGCAGCGGGTGCCAGCTAAAATCATGGCAGATGACCCACAGGCCCCCAAGAAGCTGAAAGCCACCCTGAGGTGTACAAATGAGGGAGGCCGACACTGGAAAAGAGACAGCTTTAATGATAAATGCAGCGTATCCAACAAGGAAGAAGCCCATTTCCAAGAGGGCAAATGCCTACGTAAGAGGATTAGAAAGAAGAGGGCAGATAATACAAGATATTATCCCAAAAGAAAGACAATGGCTGATACATGAAATAAACCACACTGACAATGGCTACTTCTCTGACGATGTCAGACCATGCCGGATACTAGGGAGAAACCATCTGGGAAGATAAGCCGGCCCCTAGTTGCTTCCATTTGCCTCAATGGATAACAGAACTTGAGAGTCTGAATATGTAAACAAACTGAAAATTTTTCAGCTTTAAGGTCCTAGAAGCTGCTTGCTGGCTGTTATCAGTACTGGCTTTAAGGAAATAAAAATTTAACAAATAGTAGGTATCATTAAGCTCACAGTACCACTTTTCCTCGTTGTTTTCTGTTCTGTATTGAACACAGATGTCACTTTCTTTTTCTCGATTTACACAACATAAGCTCTGACCACAAGTTTTAGCCACATAGAAAAGAGTTCCCTTTGCTTACCTAGTATAAATTCTCACTTCTTCCTTAGTAACAGAAGGACAAAACTGCGCCCAGCTAGACCACCACCAATCCCAGCCTGTGACAAGGCGAGCTGGCACAGTTGGACAGGGCCTCCAGGAAGGCTCACTAGGGGCTGCCTGACCCTCCTCCTCTTTCAGCCTGAAACTTGGGTAGGGGAAAAAAATGGATCTCTGATAACAACACAGAACTGCTATACCCACCCAGAAGAACTTTCTTTTTTATGCAAAAAATGACACTCGGTTTGTTAAGTCACTGTTAACTGAGTTTTCCGTTACCTGCAGCCTCATTCACATCCTGACTGATAAACCAAGAAACCAAGTTTCCTTCATAAATACAGTGCCATGAATCAGGCAGAACCAGTAACTTTTCCTTTAAGGGATGAAGAAACTCAGGTTTACAGAGTTAAACAATTATCCAAAGTTAACACTGACTTGTGGTTTATAAATGCTCTTTCTCCCCTCGCTCGCTGCTTCCGCCGCGGCCAACCTGTCCTCAGGTAATGCTGAATACACGGTCATCCCTGAGTCTCTTGATGCGATCATTCATGTAATAGCATCTGCCATTTCACAAGTAGAAAGGATAATAAATGACCAACTCTCTCTAGAAAATGAAGAATTATTTTAAGACTGTTGGTGAGCTGTAAATACCTCACTTAACAGAACTTTTAGGACTACCGTAATTCTGCCTTTTGAAAGAAAAAGCTACCATAATCCTTTCAAATAACTGCTCTATTTTGCTTTTCGTTATATCCCTTTAGAAGTCCAAGGTAAAAAATTATCATTCTCCCACATATAATTCTTACACAAATTGTACTTTTTTTTGCATCTCTTGTTAATTATGTGATGTTATCTATGTTAATCCTATTCAGGAAGAACTGATAACTTCAGTTACAAAAAAAGAAAGACGAAAACTTTGCATAAATTGCTTAGCATGAAGTTAATCGTCTAATGCAAAGAATAAAGAGGCTCTAACAGCTATTATGTGACTTATCAGCTTCCCTGAAAGGGTCAGTTGGTATATTTTAATAAGACTAATTGAATACCTTAACAATGCCATTGAAACTTCATGAATCTTTCAATAAATTACAGCCTCCGCTACAACATGTTTTCATTTATTAATCTCACTTAAAATGCAAAGAACTATATAAGAAACCAACAGACACTTGATAATGCCTCTCAGTTAATTCTGATTAAATGATGGGTTAAGTGCAAAGAATCAAGACCACTAGTGACCCCCGACGTAATGAGAATTATAGCCCGTTGTCACAATGTTAATCCTCTTATTCCAGTATTTTCCATAGATTTTTTTCTTTCAGGTTATACCTTGTTTAAATACCTACATTCATTTTCCTAGAAGGTACTCGTGTATTTGCAGATGCATTCTTAACATTCTGAAGCACCACATACCCAGCAGCAAGCGCTAGGTTTCACACTGGAGGTGGTTGGGGGGGAGGGGAGGACACCACCTGAACTGAAATACGCTAGGGTATTTAAGGTTACTGGTTCAAGCCGTGAAGCTAGAGCAGGCACTGCAAGTTATAACACTGTTACTTTAGTACAAAATACTGTTTCTGATGAACCTACTGAAGACTGTTTACATTTTTTCATAAATCGAACAACCTTTTATCCCTATACCTCACCCCCCCCAACCCCCCTCCGGAAACAAGCTCACCCAATGTCAGGCCCTACCGTGGTAAACTTCTCCACCTCAGCACTCCTGACAGCCACAATCTTACAGAGTTATGATGCATCTTACCAGATCCAATTATTTTCACCCGGTTTACTGAGGTGCATTTTACTATTTAGAGAGAAGGGGAGAAGGTTCAGCACAATTAAGAGATTCAGGTCGCCTTGCTTCAAATCCTACCTCCTGCACCCAGTTATGTGAGCTTGAGCGATTTCATCTTTCCAAGACTCCAAGTTTCCCTATCTGTAAAGTGGAGAAAATGGTACCTTCATGAGGTTGTTGAACACAAGCTTTGAGCAAAATCTGGAATATTGTAATCACTCAATAATGTCCTTCATTTCCCACTGGTCGTCAATAGTATATGCTCTAGGAAGATGGTATTTCCTCATTCAATAAAGGACTAAGAAAGCAAAGCAGCAGTATCAGCTCTATCGACTGAAAGCACACAGTCTGTCTCAAAATTCTCATCTGAATATACCTACCGTATGACCCACAATCCCCACTCCCAGCTACTCACTGACAACTATGACCAGAAAAAATTCCAATGTCCAAATGGTGACTGGGCAGACAAACTGGGCTACATGTGCACAATGGAATAATGCTTGGTCAATAAGAAAGGACAAACCACTGGCAGGGGCGACAAAAGGGATGATCGAGCCTCAAATACACTGTGCTGGGAGCAAGAGGCCAGGCTCGAAATGAAGCATGCCATGTGGTTCCATTTATGTGCCACAATTTGAGGAGCAGAAAGCAGATCACTGGTTGCCAGGGGCTGGGGTGGGGAGAGGAGCTGCCTACAAAGGGGCAGCACAAGGAAGTCTTTTGGGGAGACGGAACTGTTCTCTATCTTAATTGTAGTGATTACACAACTGTATGTATCTGTTAAAAATCAAAGTGTACATCAACAGGACAAAATTTTTAAAGTTTAAAAAAATTCAAATCTTTTGGAAGAAGTGCTTTCAGGTACTTTAAAATAAAATAGGGCCACTTTCAAAGTTTAAACGGAACTATGGATCTTCAAGGACTCCTGGAAAAATAAACATTAAAAAAAAAAAAAATCGGTGTGCTTTGCAGGACAAATCAGTAAAAACAGGACAGAGATTTTCTTGGCATGGAAGGAGTTCTAAGACTTTGAAACTCTGTGTTATTGTCAACATTTCACTGGCTGAGTTATTAAATTACAAATGGGCAAGTCATACTCAAAGTTCAAGTCTACTATACAATGAATGGCACTATGTATCTGGGAGGATTTATGAAAGGTATTCAATTCAATGTAACAGTTTTACTTAGCCAAAAATGAAACAAAATAGTGCACCACACTTTTACAATGCAGTTTTTACACTGTGACTTAACGGCTGGACTTTATGATCTCAATGAGTATTCCCTGGCCTTCGAGTTACTGGTGTGGATGCCCACCACCCTCTCTCCACCCAACACACACAACACTTGCTGACAGGACAGCAAGTCAAGTCAACAGAGCACTGAATTTTATAACCGCCATATTTAATAGCTGTTACCACAGTGCTTAGCTGCTCCTGTTACTGCTGCAGATGGGAATGCACTGATATGATTAAATCTGATGGTATGATAATGTATGGTAATCATGATTAATCAGAAACCCACTAGCAAGTGGAGGATGTTGGGTATTATGTCACCTGCATTTTAAAACGCATTCTCTTGCTGCAAGCCTGACAATGTTTGACAGGGGGAAGGATCTCCTCCCACATTCACCGGCTACTACTCAGAGATCTGATAAGAGAAAATGCCCATCATTCCTTACCCATCTTAAGTGCTAATAATTACAAGGCATTGCAGGCAAGTTGTAAAAACAGTAAGGGTTCAAAAGAAAGACTTCTTTTTCCTAGACGGAATAAAGTCTGGACTCACATCTGCAAGGGCTATAAACAGAGAGAAATGTAATTTGATGCAGCAGTCTCATCAAACATGATTTGCATGAAATGCCATATAAAATACATCCAGGAAGTGTCAATCACCACCTGATACCATGCATCCGCATTACATGGAAACACATGCAGTCAGACCTACCTGTGAGGTGCTCTAACTACACAGTAAACACAAATGGAAATCTCATTTACTGGGTCTACCTAATAAGGTAATCACTAAGGAGACTAACTTAAACTTAGTATGGTAGTCTTTTTTAAACATAATTTTTAGTTTTAATTTAAACAAAGATCACTAGGAAATTATTCAGTAGCCAGATTACTCAGTATTTAACTGGCTACCCTGAAATAGCAGCATTTACCAGAAACACCAATGCAAAATGAATGCAAAATAAATAGGTTTTAAAATAGCCTAGGTCAAGACTCTTCGCAATGTGAGTTACTTGAAATTTATCTGTACGCTTACCTGACACTGAAAACACTTTTAAAAATATTATTAATCAACACTTCAGTGTTGCTTTTTCAAGTGGACAAAGTTTAAAAACAACAAACATCTCTTTGAGGACAAAGACGTAACTGGATAGCCATACTTATGGATAAGGAAAGGACTTAAAACTTTAATGACAAAAACATCAGGAACAGGGCTTCCCTGGCGGCGCAGCGGTTGAGAGTCCGCCTGACGATGCAGGGGACGCAGGTTCGTATCCCGGTCCGGGAGGATCCCACATGCCGCGGAGCAGCTGGGCCCGTGAGCCATGGCTCTGAGCCTGCGCGTCCGGAGCCTGTGCTCTGCAACGGGAGAGGCCACAACAGTGAGAGACCCGCGTACCGCAAAAAAAAAAAAAAAAAAAAAAAATCAGGAACAGCCTTTGTGGAAAGAGAGCTCTATTAAAACTAATACGTAAACAAAGAACATGGAACTGAAAACAGAATTCAAATAGACACAAAAAAAGAAGCGGACTTGCAGAAAGGTAAACTAGTCTCCCCATCCTCTCTCCCTTGCAAATACAAAAGAAAAAAGAGGGCTTCCCTGGTGGCACAGTGGTTAAGAATCCACCTGCCAATGCAGGGGACACGGGTTCAATCCCTGGTCCAGGAAGATCCCATATGCCGCAGAGCAGCTAAGCCCGTGCGCCACAACTACCGAGCCCATGTGCCACAACTACTGAAGCCCGCACACCTAGAGCCCGTGCTCCGCAACAAGAGAAGGTGCCGCAATGAGAAGCCCGCGCACCACAACAAAGAGCAGCCCCCGCTCGCTGCAACTAGAGAAAGCCCGTGCGCAGCAACGAAGACCCAACGCTGCCAAAAATAAATAAATAAATTTATTTTTAAAAAAAACCACACACACACACACACACACGAGAAAACCACAACTGTCCTGTGAAATCACACTCAAAGGTCGTGGCACGAACAAAAATGCTTCAGGAGTGGACTGCGGGAAAGTAGGCAGCTAGATGGTGGGATGGGGCAGAAGAGAAGGAGCTGAAATGGAGGAAGGACGAACAGTCACTCGATGGCCCCCTGATCTCCTGAGGCACGTGCTTCCTTCCTGTGCCAATCTGCTCTTGTAAGTAGTCGCTATTTCTAAGGTACACTTAACATTCAGCAGATTAATATTCTCATATGAAAATAAGTATGAAAAAGATTCATTCTCTGATACGCTTGCTATCAACTGAGATATACTTACGATTCCAAAAAAGATTCATAACTCTTGATATGAAAAATTAAAACAGTCCTGGGAATAAAAGCTTAAGTGAGAAGAAAGCACTAATGGCTATATCTGTAACTAAAATTAAGTACGTGAATCTAATTTTTAGAAACCTAAATTACAAAGCACTTCACTAAATTCCATAAACAAAGGAAGAAGGGGAAAAAAAAATCCCATCTGGATGCAAAGACTAACAGGACAGAAGAAGTGCTGGCAGTGAGCTTAAAAGCTTAAGCAGTATTTTCTAAAATGATCAAAAATAAGGAATCCTTTTCTTATGATATTTATTACTTTGACATTCAAACTTTTGTTTCAGAAACTGCTTATTCAATTCTGTAAATAAAATTCATTAACAGGAAATAAAAATATTAGTATTGCTACATTAAGAGTAGCCTAGAATACCATATTTTGGTCTAAGATTGTGATTTTCAAAAATAACTAAATAATTCTGTAAAAAAATTGTGTTTCATATTAGGTTGTCTAGAGTCCTCTGTGATTGTTTAATTAAAAAACTGGATGTGTTACCACTTAGTACAATTTCTAGGCATACTAGTTCTAAATTAAGAATTTCTCAAGTTTTCACAAAATTGTCAAACAAACTGGACCATTAAGAAAGTAAAGTTTACCAGCGTTGGGGAAGAGAAAGAATATCTTAGCATTAATACCAACTGTATCCTAATCCCATTAGAACTGGGAAATCTAGTGGTACTTCTGTTTACTGCCGGCCTTTTTCACTCTTTAGTCAACTGGGTAGAACTGAATTCTTGTATAGTTAAATGTCGATAATGTAATTCTATTGTGCAAATTCATTTATGTATTCTTGAAAACAACAAAAAGTAAAAAATTAAAGTATATACCCCTTCTCTACACTATTAATTTTATGTAGGTTCCTAATAAATAGCAAGATGGGTAACCCAACATTAAATCCCTGTATACACTTATTCAACAACTATTTATCTGGACTTCTGTGCACAAGGCCTAGAGTCAGGTCAGCTCCACAAGACACAGGATGCCTGGGACTCTGTACAGACATGAATCGGGTCCTTACATCAATACAAGTATGAAGCTGTCAACAAGAGCATAACCTACTCTAGGAGCAATGGGAATTCATTAAGGGGGCTTAGGCTGGGGAAAGACAAGATCAAAATCAACTTTGCTTTGCTCAATGTATTTCTGTAATTCAAATCTTTTTGTGTGACAAGGAAGCACACTGATTCAAACAGACCCTATGATGAAACTGAAGTTAGGTTTCCTAACATGTTTTACCAACGTGTGTGTGTGCGCGTGTATAGTCATTTTACAAAGCAAAATTCAGTTTAACAAATAATGACTGAAGTCCCCTATGGAAAAGTACCAAGAAAGAGCCTGCAGGGCACACTGCCATCAGTAAGAAATTGCCAAGGGGCTTTGTTAAGCCACAACAGTACTGTCTTCAGGAGGAAAGTTAGGCTTCATTGACCTATGCTTATACGTTTTATAGTTTAAGGACTAGCTCTGTGCAGAGCATTCTGCATAGGAGAAACTCACTAAATGGTCACAAAACTATACCTACATTGATAAAAATCCAAGTATAATCTATTAGCAGAAAAGGAAAAAAATAATTTTACTCAGAAAACATATATTATGTACCCCAATGTTCACAGCAGCAGTATTTACAATTGCCAAGACGTGGAAGCAACCTAAGTGTCCATCGATAGATGAATGGGTAAAGAAGATGTGGTACGTATATACAATGGAATACTACTCAGCCATAAAAAGAATGAAATTTTGCCATCTGCAGCAACATGGATGGACTTGGAAGGCACTATGCTAAGTGAAATAAGACAGAGAAAGACAAATACTGTACGATATCACTTTTATGTGGAATCTAAAAAATACAACAAACTAGTGAATATAACAAAAAAGAAGCAGGACTCACAGATATGGAGACCAAGCCAGAGGTTAAGGGAGGGGGGTGGGGTGGGGGGTGGGGCGGGGGTTACACAGGGGTGGGGAAATGAGAGGTACAAACGACTGGGTGTAACATAGGCTCAGGGATGCACTGTACAACATGCTGAATACAGCCAATATTTTGTAATAACTGTAAATGGAAAGAAACCTTTAAAATTACATAAAATTAAAAATTAATACTCATAAAGATATTTAAAAAAAAAAAAACATTTGGCGTACGTAAAATGACAGGAGATGGCCTAGAGTTACTCTCCCTTCCCAACAATATTTTGATGGACTATTAAAAAACCTAACACCTCTAATGTAATTTTTAAAAAACAGATTCCACATCCAATTGTTCTAAGGGAGACTGATTGCAGAAGTAAGTAGAGCACTGCATTTTCAAGATCACAAGTTTACTGTAACTTCAGCTTAAGAACCAGCATTTGGGGCTTAAAGATACATATTGGCACAGTGGTTAAGCCTGCCTATGCAGGGGACACGGGTCTGAGCCCCGAGCCTGCACTCTAGAGCCCGCGAGCCACAACTACGGAGCCCGCATGCCTAGAGCCCGCACTCCACAGCAAGAGAAGCCACCGCAATAAGAAGCCCGCGCACCGCAACCAAGAGTAGCCCCGGCTCGCCGCAACTGGAGAAAGCCTGTGCGCACAGCAACAAAGACCCAACGCAGTCATAAATAAATAAGCAAATAAATAAAAGATACATAATAAACAGTGGTAAATGTTTCTGAAATTATATCACACACATGACTAATTTCTAGGCCAACTCCTTCCCATCATCCCCAAACACATCCCACCTTAAAAACAGTAACAAAACATTACGCCTTGCAGAAACTTCCAAGAGCAGTTCAGTAATATTTACCACCCTGAGAGTACAATATAACTTAAAAATAAGTTCAATTTCTCACAAAGAAATTCTGTTTTATTATCCTCTTGTAAAATCCTCAAGTATTATGAGGTTTGCTTCTTCAGTATGAGATACAATTATATCCGCACAATCAAAAATTATAAGAAGATAAAAACTGCAAATGATTATTCTAATTTTATATTTACATACAACATTGCTGTATGATTTAAGCTACAATTGCTTTTTCACATCAAGTTTTATCGCTATATTGCAAATAAAACACAAACACAAGGATTCTAACGTAGAAGCTCACAACCCTGAAAATAGCAAAAAGTACATTTTTTTAAATGTCAGCGCTTTACAATAACTAGCAGTTAAATTACTTCACCAAAAGAAATATATTTAATGACTAAAATCATACGCGCTTATCCTTGGGTAATACAATTACTAAATCTTAGCTATTTAGACAAATGCTTCAAATACAGAATTGTACTCAATAAACATCACCTAATTTTTAAAAATAACTAGTTTTTAGAACTTGATAAGTAATTTTTTTAAAATTAGCTAATACAGGGTATGAAACCAGTAAGAATCAGTTTCAGAAATCATAATTCATAAATAATAATTACAAATCAAGGAATTTTCTTAAAAACACCCTGAACCTTAAATCCAATACTGATTTTTTGAATAATCATCTGACTACACATCCAGATATCCTTCATTAAAACCTTTTTGCTAAATGCCCCACATAACTATGGTATCTACTGAAGCATCAAAGCTAGAGTCAAATAGGTCATTCAGGCACTTCCTGGATACCAGATTGTTTAGCCTCAACAAAACTATACCTGTTTTACATACAAACTACATTAAAATGTTATGGTCTGGTCCTTGCTTCCTCAAAATTGTTCTTAGAGAGAACATGTTCTCACTGATTTCACAAAACCATGAACTAACTACAAATCAAACCAAAAACTCAAGTAAAATGAAATTTACTTATTTAAACAAATATAACTATTTAACGGACATTTTTCTTCTACTTAAAACATGAATGGATAAAGTTATGGGAACTACAGGAAAGTGTGGGGGAGGAGTGTTTTCTCTTAAAGATATTTTAAAAAGAAAACCTCCATTTTAAAATATAAAACAAATGGTTCATGAAGACTTCTGAGGGTTTTTTTAAAAACAAGTAAACATCTCATTATTATTCCCTAAAATTGCACACACATACCCGTACTTACCCAAATGCACACGTTCCCCTCACACACACGATAATAAAGGCCCTTTTTCACTTTAACATAAGGCAACAATAAAATCAAAATTCATATTCTTTAAGACGAAAGGCATTCTACTGATGATCCTGATTCAACAATTTTACAGTTAAACAAAATTAATTCCATTCTCAAAAATCCACTGACCTTAAGCTTTTAACAAACATTTTCCACTGCAAAAACTATTGTCAATATTTACAAATCCTTAAACTTATACTTAGCTGGAAGCACTTATATTTGCTATAGTAATATTTCCTAATAAAGGCATGCTCATCCCTATCAGAGCAGAAGGGGCAGCTGCTACTCACTGGGAATCTCTGGGGTCCCACAGCAGGTCTCGGCTGGCTCGGGACTGGCAGCAAGGGCACTGCAAGAAAAACATCTTTCATTACAAACACATCCAAACCCACCAGAAAAGGAGTACAATGTATTAAGCTTAATGAAAAAGATATACTATGTGTATAATACATATAATAAGTTTACACTTAAGCTAAGTGCTGAATATTTTTACAATTCCATAAAGGGAAAGGGGAGAGAACGTCTGTCTTCAGTATACAATAGCACAAGCAGAAGCTTAAATTTCAACAGTGAATTCTTATTTAGAATTAAAATATTTTGCAACAAAAGGAGGTATTATTCCTCTACAATAAAAAACCTACTTTATTTTTGACATCCATACCCAGGTTATCCAGGCTATCTAATCCGAATTATATTTTCTGACTCCAATCAAATACGAATTTAAACCCAAATCCTCTATGATCATGAAAGAGAGAGGAGGAGGGAAGGAGGAAGTGAAGCAGGCAGAGAAAGGAAAATACACACCCCCAAGGGTATTTTGACAAAGAATAACCTACTCAAAAACCTGCTATGCCAAGACTACTAGTTTGTCTTAGTTTTGTGTTTAAACAGGCTGAACTCTCATCAACTTACCAGAAGAACGAGGAGCCAAATAATTTTAAAACAGATATTTTACCATAGGGAAGAAGCCAGATGCTAGTTTCACACCGTGGGGCTAAATCAGATATGCTTACGCTATTTAAAACATATGCCTCATACTGATTTTGATTTTGGGGGTAAAAAAAATGCCCACCCGAGTGGTGACTGCTACATGGTAGCCTGCTATATCTTCCATTAAAACGTCCTGCCAAATGCATCCAGTAAGATCTCAGATGGTCACAGGCTGTGGGCTGACCTGTGGCCCCGTCACAAATTCGTATGTTAGTCGTAACCACGAGGACTTCGGAGGTGATTGTATTTGGAGATGGGCCTTTAAAGAAGTGATTAAGTAAAATGAGGTCATGGGTGGGCCCTGATCCAACATGACCAATGTCCTCATAAGAGGACAAGGTCAAAACACAGACACACACAAAGGGATAACCATGTAGAACTTAGCAAGAATAATATAATAAAAGTTCTGGCAAATGAGAAACACAGAAGTGATAAAGCTTAAAAGTCAATCAAGGGGGCTTCCCTGGTGCCGCAGTGGTTGAGAGTCCGCCTGCCGATGCAGGGGACACGGGTTCATGCCCCGGGCCAGGAAGATCCCACATGCCGCGGAGCGGCTGGGCCCGTGAGCCATGGCCGCTGAGCCTGCGCGTCCGGAGCCTGTGCTCCACAACGGGAGAGGCCACAACAGTGAGAGGCCCGCGTAACGCCAAAAAAAAAAAAAAAAAAAGTCAATCAAAATTACTTTCAAAATAGAGTGCTAAGGATGAATTTTTTTTTTTAGTTATTATGATTACTCAAAGAATTCCGTAACTCAGCTTCTAATTAACATCACACTTCCACAGGTCCACAGGTCCAACTGAAAGTGATACAGTGTGAGGGCCTGTGTCAATTGCCTGACCAAAGCCAAAAAGTGAGAGGGAGAGAAACTTCCTTTGATAAAATGTAAAAATGGGAGAAGTCCATCCCTCTTGACAGTCTAATCTAATGAGTCAAAATTTCAAAGTAACAGTGGGCCAACTGTGCAAGACAATATAAAATTTTATACAGCTAGCTAACAGGCACTGGGGTATGTGGATTATATATATACCTGAAGCAAAATATTAGATTGTGAGGTGGAGAAAGAAAAAACTAATAAAGTATCTCTGACCTCAGAAGATTATAATGAAAGTGAGGAAGTAAAAAAACTACATAGTAAACAATATAAAGAGTGTTTTTTAAATTAACTACCAAATAGAAAACATGCAGATCTCCAAGAATACATACCACTTATTTTTAAACTTGGGATTTAAACATCAATTCCTATCAAATAATTCCAATATAATGAAAGGGTAAGTATTTTAAGTCTCTCTAAGTTCGGGGGGAGGGGGGGGATGGATGAGAACAAGAAATCCCATCATAATTAATAGATTTCTTACACAGAAGCCTTCTGATGAGTTGGCAATTTTTTTTTTAATCAACTGTAAAAAGCAAGGAAAGAGACAGAAGAGAAAAAGAACAAAAGATGACAGAAGAGAGCATCTGAGAACAGGTGTGATAGGAGCAGATCAGAAATCTAGCCAAACCCGGGGTGGGGGCGGGGGGCGGCGTGGTCAGACTGCCAAGGTGTTTGCAAAGCATCTTTGCAGGAGTCTCGTAGCCCACGACCTGGTTTGCAAGCAGAACACTTCTACTCATCTGCCTCCTTCTTCACTGTGAACAGGAGAGAATTTAAAACCTGTAATGCTAGGGCCTCCCTGGTGGCAGTGGATAAGAATCTGCCTGCCAATGCAGGGAACACGGGTTCGAGCCCTGGTCCTGGAAGATCCCACATGCTGTGGAGCAACTAAGCCCATGCGCCACAACTACTGAGCCTGAGCTCTAGAGCCTGCAAGCCACAACGACTGAAGCCCAGGCGCCTAGAGCCCGTGCTCTGCAACAAGATAAGCCACCACAATGAGTAGCCCCCACTGGCCGCCACTAGAGAAAGCCTGCGCGCAGCAACAAAGACCCAAGGCAGCCATGAATGAATGAATAAATAAATAAATAAATTTTTAAAATAAATAAAATAAAACCTTGTAATGCTAACAGATCATTCTAGTTGAACCCTGAACTCTTTATATTTGATATTTAATATCTATTATTGTCCCACGAATTAATGAACTAAACTGATTAATGTTTCAATTCATTACCACAGTTCTAATACTGAAAATCTGGAAAACAAGTTAAATTTCCACCAAAACTGGTTAATTACAATATGATAGAACACTCTTCATCCTTGAAAAGAAAATATGTGCTATCAGGCAAAGGTGTGCATACATTTAAAAATTTTTTTAAAACAGTTTTTTAAAATACCTTTTAATTGCCTGAGGCTCTGCAATCACTGGTTAATCTCTCTCTCATGTACAGGAGACCACTAGACATTCAGCCTCTCTCAAGAATAACGGCGGCTTTCTATTTAATTAAGCTCGTTCATTTAATATCGAATAAACAACTGCTTCGAAAGTGTTCTGAGTGTATACCCTGCAAAGACAATTTCTCTCTCTCCTTGTGTCAGGGTTCTCAAGATCAAAGGTACATTAAAGAGAAGGAACGTGGGTGGGGCACTGAGTCGCCTGGCTTCATGAGGAGAACACATTTAGCTGGTTCTAAGAGTTTAAAAACTCTTGTCAGAAAGCTGATCTTGTATTTACTGAATCAGGCACGAGCACTGGGATGCAAGGCCTGCATTCTGTACCCATTTGGCAACTGACTCTGGCAAGGCACACTATTTTCATGCCTAGAGGACAGCTTGGGGTTTCCTTATAGCTTTCCCACTGTGTAGTTCCAACACTTTATTTTCATTAAGCTAAAGAAAATCTGTGCACCTTACCAACTGCCAGTTTTCCATTCAGTTTTAGAAGGAAATACACAGTAACAGATGCTGACATCAGTAAAATTATTTCGACAGATTTACTGCCGTTGTGGGTCTCGGGAAGCCGCCGTGGAACAGGCTTCCCCAATGAGTCGTCCTCCCCCGTCACGCAGCGCGGGCTGGTTCCTTCATCCGACGGCTGCTGAAGGAGACCCAGGCCACCAGTGCGCTAGCTGCAGGGACTGCAAAGCGTAAGTGCAGCAGCCATACTGCCTGCCCCTGGGAGCTAAGAGCCCTGGCAGGGGGTGAGGCCAGTGAGTGACTCCAGCACAGCATGGGGACAAGGGAAGGGGTCAGGGAAGGAGGCTCAGGGACCCACAGGTACCAACCCGACTCTGACCCTCCTGGGTGTGTAAAACAAGAGCAACTCCTAGAGCCACACATGGACACTGACACCCACGGCCAGCCAGCTGCCCTCACAGCCCTCTGCTCCAAGGCCGCAGCACAGTCTCATGGTGACGCCAGGCCCTGGCTTTCTCCCATACGCCAAGTCCTATCTCAGGCCTCTCTCCAACTTCTGGAACTTCCTGACCCCTTAGAATTCCAAGTTCACCGTGAGCAGCAGCTGTGATGGCCTCCACTCTTCCTTCTGGCTCTAATGGAATCTAAGTCTCCCAAAGGATGAGGCTGTTGTTCTCCCTCCGCCTTCTTCCCGCTGGCTCTGGAGAGGGGGAACCCTTCTCGGTCCTCACTGCCGTTTCAGACCCCAGATTTGGATCTCATGTTATCAGACAACACGGCCCAGGAACCCCTACTGCTGCCCACGTACTGGTCACGCCACGGCTCTTTCCTGTGTCTCAGAGTTCAGCTCCTAGCTCACCACTGTCTTCAACACCAGCCCCGTCTCAGGTCTCGGCAGCGACGCTCGCGCTCCAGCGCCCTGCCACCCAGCTGCCATCCTCTGTCCCAGCTCCACCACGCCTGAGACCTGGTCATTATCCACGACCTTACGCAATCTCTACGAGTCCCCCTTCTTACTGCACTACCTTCTACCTTTCCACTCCTCTTCCTCCAGGACCCCAGCTCCTCCAACCGTTGGAACCTCCAAAGATCTCCTGGCCCCTTGTCACCGTACACGCCACAGCCCTTCATTATGAGCAAAGCGCCTTCTCTACTGTTCTGCCAACACCTGGACTCCGGCAAGTCCAGCTCTGTCTAGGCTGCACCTGACGCAGAAAGGAGTGTGGCCGGAGAAGAGCGTGCAAGCACGCAGCCGGGTCTCCGGTCAGGACCCACGGCTCGAGTGGGCGTCAATGCTGCCCAGCACCTCCACTCCCCAGCTTCTGTCTCAACAGGACACCTTCGACAACCATCAGTACAACCATCTCCCATTTCTGTGCGCCCGTTCCCTCTCAAACCCACCTCAGTGAGGCGTGTACTGCCACCACTTCACCAAAACCACTCTGTCAAAACCCCAAGGACCCCCCTACCGCCACGTGCAGCACGCGGCCTGAAGCCCCTCCCCCGCTGCCCCCGCCCTCTACACTCTTTGGGTCTCCGCCTCCCTGCGGGCCCCCGCCTACCACGTCGAGGGCCCCAGGTTCCAGGCCTCGGTCTCCCCGACACGATGCCGCCTGGATCTCCCACTGGGTGCAGACTCTAGGTCCACCTCTGTGCCAAGAAACCCCCACCTATGCTTTGCGCCCAGACCCCTCATCTCAACTCTTCCTAGTAACATCACACGAGACACTTCCACCTGCACGTCTAGGTGGCGCCTCCAGCACAGAACTTCTGTTGTGCTGCTCCTCAAAACCTGCTCTCCCCCAAATGCTCTCAGGTGAAGGCAACTCCATCCCTCAAATGCTCAGCCCCCCTCGGCATCATTCCGCCTCTTCTCCCCTCTCATGCTCATCCGGCCCATCGACTCCATCTTGCATTACATCCAGCATCTGACCCCTAACCACCACCACCGCCCTGACCTGAGCCATGTCATTTGTTACCTGGATTACTGTAGTGACCTCCTAGCTGAATGCCTGGTCTCCACCCCTGCCACTCTAACAAGTCCACTCTCAACACAGCAGCAAGAATAACCCTTTTAAAACATACACCAGATCACGTTATTCCTCTGCTCAAATTGCTCTAATCACAGCCCATGTCGTTCAGAACAAAAGCCAAAGCTCTCAGGATGGTTTCCAGGTCTTACCTGACCCAGGTTCCACACTTCTTTCCACCTTTATCACTCTCCATTAATGTTACATGGTCTCTTTTTAGTTACTTGAACACAAAAGGCAAAGTCTCACCAGAAGTAAGAGCCCCTGTACTTGCCAACCCCTCTGCCCGGAACATTCTCCCCTGAAAGAGTCACGTCACTAGCTCCTGGACCTTCAACTCTTCCCTTCTCAATGAAGCCGGCCCTCACCACCCCATGGAAAGCTGCAGCCCACCCCGATGCCCCCCACCCTGCAAGTGTGTGTCACTGTATGCTCGTCCTCTAACACGCCACACAGCGTTCTTATTTTATTATGTTTACTGCTCACTGACTCTGCTAGAAAGCCAGGTCACAACTGCAGAAAGCATTGTCTGTTTTGTTCATCAATGTATCTCCAATGCCAGGGAGAGCAGGATCTCAATCAACACTGTGTTGAACAGATGCATGAAGATATGCTCCATATCAACTGCTCAAAACTAGTTTCCCAGCTTCAGGAACATGCATCTGTAATCATAACAGAAGAGGTTATTCACTTAGAATTAATAACTAAAAGATGGGTTTGTACCTCTGGAACTCAAAGGAAGCACACCGAGTGGAACCTGAAGGGAACATTCACTTTGCAAACACCCCACCAGGGAATTTATATGAAGGGCACCAATCAGACACTCTTCCACAATTACCTCCGATGCCCTTTACATCTACTGTGTCTTCTCAGTGCCCGCCACTGAATGACAGAACAAGAGCAGCAGACAAGCATGGCCTGGCCAGGCAGCGCGTATCTGAGTGGTGGGTGAAGAGTAAGGGAATCCACGTGCTCCTTACAGACCTGCACGTGAGAATGACCCGCAAGAGGAACCTGGAACTTTACAACAGCAACGGAGACACGTACCTTGAACGGGCGTCACCACTGCCCCCTTGAAGTGGGGATTTATGTGTATGTTCTTAGGCTGCTGTGGAGTCACGGGAGGAGGGGTCATCATTGCCCTCGGGGCCTCAATGTGGGGCGGCAGGTGCATCCCTTGAGGAGGGGAGGGGTGGTGCGGATGCTGCAGGGGAAGCAGAGGCTGGAGCTGCTGCTGCTGGAACAGACTTCGGATCGGCTGCTGCTGAGGCGGTGGCGGTGGCGGCGGAGGGGGAGGCTGAGGCTGTGGAGGAGGAATTAACCTCGGAGAGTGCGCCTGAAAAGCACCGGGAAAGAGACACATTCACAGAGATCAACACTCAGAAGAAAAAAAGCCAGTGCCTTATAGATTTCACATCGACTGAACAGTAAAGTTACGACTTAGAAGTAAGTTTACAGGAGCAGCTTGTGTAAAACAGCAGGATAAATAAGCTGCTCGCCTGCTCACAGTAAGGGCCACTGTCGGACAACACGAGTCGACCTCAGGGCCAGGAGGGAAAACAGCAGTCACAGAATAACACGAATGCATTCCAAAAGGAAAAAAAGTGCAGTTCCACCGTCAAAACTGCCCACTGCGAGCCAAGCGCTGCGCTGGGGACGGAACACAAACTGCCCTGGGCTGTCCCTGCACAGCCAGCCCTGCTCCTCTTTGAGAAAGCCTAGTGAGCCAGGCAAGAACGTGCACAAACAACCCTGCTAGAAACCAGGCTGCAGAAAAGGACAAAGGGCTCCCCGAAAGGAGAGGGGGGAAGCTCCTGAGAAGACGGCATCTGAACCAGGAAGGAGGGGAAGGAGACGTGCCATGCCAGGAGGGGAACAGAATCACCTGAGAGCAGCAGAGGCAGAAACCCATGCCTGCTGGGTACACGAGGGAGAGACCAGCGTGGCGACAGCCACATCTGAAGACCGGAGGACGCGAAGGTGGGGAAATACACCCTCAAGGTGGTCAAGGATCTCGGACTGTTTCATGGAAGGCTCGCTGGAGAGCAGGAAACCACCACCCACAGCAACAGCTGCAGAGCACCGGGCTCTTGTGTTTTAAGCACCTACTCAAAGGTCAGTATGTGGAGTAACTGACTCACTCCCAACCACCCTATGCAGTGGGCCCCCGTTAGGACTCTCCTTTTACAAGATCAGGTGGCTGGTAAGCAGAAGAGCAGAGAATCTGATTCCACAAGTCCTGCTTGTAGCCACTAACCAAACTGGCCACGCACAGCAGTAGAGGCAGCAGGCTACTACCGACCAAAGTGTCTCGTATAATGAGCTGTTTTCCCGGGGATGACGCCAAATTACGGAGGCTTCTCAGTTGTCACAGCATGCATGACGACGATGACTAACAGTGTGTGAGATGGACGAGGGGAAAGAGGATGGAAGAAGACAGACCATTTAACAGGCTACAGCAGGAGCTGGATGGAAGAAATGGCCGTGGTCTCAACAAGAGCAGCAGGAAGAAGACATCTCAAAGGAACAAAGAGAATTCTGAAACCAAAGTGTGCATGACCTTGTCTAACCTATCCTTCCTCAGGGAGAACTTCTCTAAAGATTCTGGAACCGGCTTAAATCCGTGGATACATACATATGCTCCCAGAAACCAGTCTGTTCCCACCTCTGACTCATGACATCTGTAACGTGCACATTTGCACATGGTGCGGGAGTCTTTTCTATCTCATTCACCACTGAATCCACACAAAGAGCATGCTGACAGAGGGACAGCTAAGCTAAATCTGCAGAGAACTGGGAATGAGCACAGTGCAGGACCATTCACTCAAGAGCGTGAAGTATTTTTAAGGAAATCGCGTGTTTTAAACAAGGGGAATTTAGGGCCTGGGCAACACCCATGCAGAGAGGCCCAGGGCAGCTAGGAAATGAAGAAACTGAGCTGGCAAGAGGCTAGGGCTACAGACCCAGACTCGTGTGGAGACAGCAGATGGCAGGAAGGACAATGCTGCCGACTGAGAGCTCTGACTAAAAAAAGGCCTGAGAACAACACAGCCAGAGGAACAGGAGAGACGGAAGGGGCCCTGCTGGAAGAGAAGAGAGTACACCCCAAGCTCAGACACTCAAAATAAGAAAGGCTCAAGAAAGAGGAGCTCATGGGTGATGCCCAAGGTCCCAGAGTGCAGTCCAACAGGACGGACTGCAAACGTCAGGTGGCGATTCTGGGAGCACATTCGGGAGAGGGACAAGAACGAAGTCCAGGCAGCAAGGGATGGACCGAGAAAATGGACACAAGCAAAGACGGTGAGCAAAGGTTATTCTTCCCAGAACTTTGAGGGGAAGAGTCAAAGAGACAGCTCTGGGGTGGGGAGTGGCCAGGATCAAGGGTGGACACAAGTATGAGTGAGGTTAAGGTCATTTCAGACCGTTGTGACCACTGACTAGCAAAGATGAGCATAGAGCATATATGCCAAAGCTCCAGGAGTGGGTTCAGTCCCAGTTCACTGGGAGCCCTAGCATCTACAGAATTCCAGAGATATGGCATCACTGTCGGGAGGGACTCAGGTCAACTTACACTTGGGCAACGTTTTTAAAGCACACACAGATCTCCCAGTTGAGCCTCTCTGAAGGAGGCACATATGGGCACATACTCCCTCTATGTAGATAAGAAAACAGGGAGTTCAGTTACTTTTCCAGGATCATGAAGACACAATTATGCAAAAACTGGTCTCCTGTGCGGCTCCCCCCCAGGAGGCCAAAATAACGGAGCTGGCTGTTCAGTACACGGCAAGTGGAGGCTGGGGGCGAGGAGATGGGATGGAGAAGAAAAAGAAAAAACTGATGGGCTATTCTTCTATCAGAGAAGCTTAAGAACAGTTGTATGAGCAGACAGCAGTTATTAATATCATCAACCTCTTTATGCTGTATTCAACCCACCTACCTCTCTTCCCTGTAGATCAAAATTAGAATTCTCATGCTAAAACAGTTAAGTCATCCTTACAGGACAAATGTATGGATACCAAGGGGGAAAGGAGTGGGGTGGGAGGAATTGAGAGACTGGGATTGACACATTTACATTATTGATACTATGTATAAAATAGACAACTGATGGGAACACACTGTATAGCACAGGGAACTCTACCTAATGCACTGTGGTAACCTTAATGGGAGGGAAGTCCAGAAAGGAGGGGATATCTGTATGTGTATGGCTGAGTCATTCTGTTGTGCAGTGGAGGCTAACACAACACTGCAAAGCAACCATACTCCAATAAAAATTAATTAAAAGTAATAATAGTAATAATAAAACAAAACAAAAAAACAGTAAGTCATCTTTTCTACTTTGTTATTTCACAAATGAATGCCTCCTAAAACATAACATTTCTACACGGAGGCAAAGTGTGCTTTTCCCCTAAACTCATACAATAATGTAAGAGGGTAGACAGTGTGGACACATATTTATATTGAATGAATCTGTCCTTGAAGACTGACTTCTGAAGGAAAAAGCTATAAAATCCTGAAGGTAACTGAAGGAACAACAACATAAAAAAAATCACTACAATTCCTGTCTTTATTCCGGAGATGTCTCATCTTTGAAATACAGAGGAAATTCAAATGAAGTTGAAATTACAAGTACTTGATTTCTTCCTCAATTATGAAAACTTTTTATGGATATGACATATCCTCCATTTTTATGGATAGGATATGACAGTTACTTGTAAGAGTAACTGCTACATTTAAGGAAAAACCTACGGTAAGCAGTGTATAAGAAAAAAAAATTATATATATATATATAGGGCTCTCACTGTTGTGGCCTCTCCCGTTGCGGAGCACAGGCTCCAGACGCGCAGACTCAGCGGCCATGGCTCACGGGCCCAGCCGCTCCGCGGCATGTGGGATCCTCCCGGACCGGGGCACGAACCCGCGTCCCCTGCATCGGCAGGTGGACTCTCAACCACTGCGCCACCCCAGAAGCCCGAAAAAAGTATTTTATAAAATACACCATTACTGCTAGATTCTAGATGTAAGACGTTCACTATTTTCAGAACGGTGCTCGTAGGAGCAGCACCTCTCCACAAGCAGAAGGTAAAAGCAAGGCTCCCCTGTGGTTCGGCCACTGGAGGACACTAGGTCTCCTTATCGCCTCTCTCTTTATCAGTAGTGAGCAGAGAATTAGTTTGCACTACCTGAATACTAGAGGACTGAATGTGTGTGACCATACACGAAATCATACTACAGATTACAAAGAAACTTGAGCCATTATGCCTTTTACTAAATTTTAATTTCAGACTAAGATAAATGCAAAATATGATACCCACACAAAAGCGTATTTTCATTTGTTCTAAAGTTGCAAGCTCCCACAATGAAACTATAAAACTTACCACCACAGGTGGCTGTGTGGGCAGCAGGGCGGGCCTGTGATCCTTGGCTCTTCCCCTCTCACTGTTCTCTCTCCTCTGGTCTCCCACTCCACGACACATGGACGAACCTCCTCTCCTTCCTCCCCGCCTTGAGCCGTAGCGTCCCTGTTTATGCTGTCGCTCCCTTTCTTCGAATTCAAGCAATGCAGCTTTGGCTTCTGCTGAAAGCTCTATTTGAAAAGATGCATATGTGTTAGATACCTTTGAAGAGCCTAAATCAGATTTATAGGGAAAAACAGGAAAGAAATACATGACAATGAAACTTAGGAACAGCAACTGCTTCACCCACTACAAACAACTCAACTAGCAACATCAAGTAGAATACAATCACAGAGACACTCAGGCCCCATGAGTGAGACCAGTTAAATGGAAGACATGCCTTTCCCTTGTAATAAAACACAAGGATCTCCTGTAAATTTTAAAGTGTTTTCATTTGTGCCGAGGGAAGCTAAAAAGAAGGATCTGAAGTTCAACCCAACCACCGCCCTTAACCTGCTAGGCATCTTTTGCAGTGATGGAGGATGATGCTGGTCAAGACCTGGCTCCCCCAGTCTTAAACCAAGACACTCTTCTAAGCAGAACCAGGACAAGATTAGTTAATACACAGTGGCACAGAGACTCAAAAATGACAAATTCCCGATTGTTCTACCTTAAAAGCAAAACTAAGAAAATCACTCTCGAGTCAAATACTTAAGTCAATTTCATAAAGAATGGAAACTTATTTAATACTGTCATTTCAGATTTTCAGATTTACTTTTTAAAAAATAACAACTTTAGGGCTTCCCTGGTGGCGCAGTGGTTGAGAGTCCGCCTGCTGATGCAGGGGACGCGGGTTCGTGCCCCGGTCCGGGAAGATCCCACATGCCGCGGAGCGGCTGGGCCTGTGAGCCATGGCCGCTGAGCCTGTGCTCCGCAATGGGAGAGGCCACAACAGTGAGAGGCCCGCGTACCGCAAAAAAAAATAAAATAACAACTTTAGGGCTTCCCTGGTGGCCCAGTGGTTGGGAGTCCACCTGCCGATGCAGGGGACACGGGTTCGTGCTGCGGAGCGGCTGGGCCTGTGAGCCATGGCCGCTGAGCCTGCACGTCCGGAGCCTGTGCCCTGCAACGGGAGAGGCCACAACAGTGAGAGGCCCGTGCACCGCCAAAAAAAAAAACAAAAATAAAAAACAACTTTACTCTGTGAAGAAAGACTTATATCATGCAGTCTGATAGGGAAGCTACAGCAAATGAGAGCCAAGCCAGAAAAGAAAAAAAAACCATTAATGCAGATATTTCTGCGATACCCAGTAGATGCTGCTCACCTCTCTGACCAATGCTTTAGGGATACAAGAAACATATAGTCTCTGGCCCTAAGAAACTTCAGTTGGCACATTATTCTGAATTCCTAGAAGAAAAATGCTAACTTATTCAAATATGGTTCCTTTGTTTTAAAATAGTCTAAGTTATGATAATATGTCTTCCATTAATAAATGAATACCTTCTAAAGATTTCACTGAATTCTACTAAGAAGCATTGTTATGCCCTCTTCCACAGTGAAGGGTAAATTTTAAATATTACGTTTATCTCCTACCTTGGATTCCATAATCATCTCCAAACTCTTCCAAACTCTCTAAAAGCCACATTTTTCATTTTCTTGAAATTGTTTCTATGGTATTCCCCTCCCCTTCAAATGAATCTTTGACTCCGTTCAAAAGAAAATTTAATCTCTTCTTACAAGCACAGACTTTTATTCTCATCTTGACTACATGATTGGTTCACATACACATTTTATGCAGTGAATCAGCAATTATTTTGCTAGTGGTTCTAAGTGTCAAGATTAATTTCACTATCCCCAGTAATAAAATGGTTTCAAATGACATCTTTAATCAGCAAGTAAAAATGCTTTCCTCCAATTGAGACAAGCTGTCACAAAAGGTCACCAAAATATGACAGGATGGAAATTACATTTGTAACTTCAACTGAAATGTTAATTTCCCTTTTAGTGTTTTCTGAACTATGTCCATATTCCAAAGTAAAGAGATATAGCTCAACGTAACAAGGTTTAACAGTGTTGTCCCTTTCTAAAATGTGCTTAAGAAAAACATATTTATATATAAATAATTTTATAATAGTTGAACTAATACATAATGAATATTTATAAAACAGTTTACTTGGCAAAATAAAAACAAATGACAGTCTGAGTTTGTTTTTTTTTTTTTAATACAGATAACTTTATCAAGAAATTTGTGAAAATCTTGCAAATACAAGGACCATCGTGTAAACTGAAGGCAGTCTCCTATTGCTGGTACTAGGTGACCTTAAACTGTTTATTACTAGATGAAAATATTTTTCCCAAAGATCCTTTCCCTTAAGCAAAATTAACCGAGGATATTATTTCAAGAGAACGTTATGTGAGCATAATAACAACGGTCTTCAGGCTAAAGCAGTAAAACATAATTTAACATATTACCTGTGCCAATGAAACTGAGAATATGGCAAAATCTAGATGCCTCCTCATAGAGGAAGAATTGTCCAAGCCTAACTAAAATAAACATAGTCTTTCATTTATTGCTTGTACTGCTTCCAAAGAGAATCTGAGGTCCACCTCCTAGGGCAAAAGAACGGCAGCTCTGAACTGCTGTGCTGACACTTCAGGGTAACTGGTCAATGACACCCACATTTTAGAGATGGCTTTTGACATTTCCATTCAAAATAAATCTTTCCCTTACACATGCATGTGCTAGAAACCCTTCTCAACTGCATTCTGTGAGAGAATTAAGCCCATTAAGCCCTTTTACCCAATGGGGTCCTTTTCATGTAATGAATGAACGTATTTCCTAAGTATGTAGTTTTGTACCATCCTTGGGAAAAGTGAGAAACAGTCACATTTTCTCTAAGGTATTTAATTCCTAGAATCCTGGTTGAGGATAAAAGCTCACTACTTAAGATCATGACTCAGGTAAAAGCCCAAAATTCCATATCTAATCCAATCTGTAATTCAAAATACAGATCAACAACTGTGAATTAGGCTCTACAATGGTCAAGACTGTCATAAATATGAAATAATGTTCTTCATATTTAAGGATGACATCATATATTTGAGTGTAAAGAAGACTAAAAGTGACCAACTGCCCTTCCAGATTTTGAAAAGAACTCACTAGTCCACATGCAGATGGAAGGGTCAGAAATGGGGGATGCCAGACCATCATGTCATTCTTCTTTTTAGAGTGGAGTGTTCGCAACATTAATCAATGATATCACAAAATAATTTTTATTTGTATTCAGAATGTTTTTAAAAGACACCATTTGTCAAGAAACACATATCATATGAGACAACATATATACTCTGGTAGCAAGGTATTTTAATCCCATTACAAAGAGTAGGTAAGCAGCTTTATACAATCAAATAAGTGCAAGCATCTGTATACAGAACCTGAAACTGATATTTCTATCACCAGGAGTACACAAAGTGATGAGTACAAATTTATGTGAATTTCTAGTATACCAAATACTGCAGTAGCTTCTCTTTCTCACTGAATATTCTTCTTCTATATAAAATTAACTTTTTGTTGGGGGGGGGAAGGGTCTTAAGGAAATAAGGGAGCTCGCTGCTTTAGGAAACCAGTATCTAAAATGAACAGAAAAATTGTTTTTGTACTGGGAATAATCTTAACTTTTCAGTTACTAGAAAACTCATGTTTTCAAACACTAAGCTTTCTTAAGTTAGGGCTTACAAATAGGGAACAGAGAAAGATACTTTTAAGTATCATTTTCACTTGCCCTATTATCTAGCCAAAGAATCACATTCTGACAAATACATTTAAAGCCTTTTTTCTTAACGTTTAAAAAAATGATAAATGGTCAAACTGTTTATGCTTCAGACACTCTGCCTCTAAGAACCCCAGGCCCTCTCTGCCCATATGTAAAGGGCCAACCTGCCCATCACTACCCCGCTTCCACCCTCCTGTCTCAGGATGACGTGACTATAGCAACTGAGAAATGCCTTAAAAGAAAAAAAGGAAAAAAAAAAAGATTCGACACAAATTCTTTTCAGTAAAGGAAGTACCCTGAAAAAAATGAATGACCCTGAAAGAAATGAAATGAGGCAGAGATCCTGAAAAGAAAGAGATGCAGGAATGAAACAAGTACAAATTATGAACACAGGCAAGCTGGAAATTTCAGAACACGTCAGTGCTTGGGGTCAAGGTAAAGTGAAAAGAGATGAGAAGACCGTAGCTGAGGACCAGGGGACGGGAGAAGCAAGGGCACTGAGGATGCAGGGAGGGTGATCCATGAAATGCACCAGGGCCCATAAGGAGCTGGCTGCAGAGAGGGAAGGCCACCATTCCTGACAGTGTCTGTGAAGTGACTTCACATCCTTAGAACGTGTAGCTATCCCAGTTATTAAGATTTGACGCATATGTTCCCCAATTTATGTAACAAAGCCACAGCCCAGCTACACAGAAGCAGAAAAGAGATGATTCACCACCACCACCCGCCCCACATGGCACCCTCCTTCCCTAATAAGCCGCTGCCCATTGCCCTCTGGTGTTCAGCCAGGGGCACCATCTTTCCATTGTTCATCTTATCCCAGCCCAAGATTGAGATGTCTATCTATTCCAATAAGCTTGCTCTGTAATGTTACCAATTACTCCTGCTGACAGATACTTTTGGTCTTTTCATCCCCATTTTAAGACCTTTGATTCATCTCTTTTTACCCAAGCCCAACTTCTCAGCTCTGCTTTCTTAGAAACCTACGGTGTACTGGTTCAGACTAACTGGCAACCTTATACCATAACTTAAGAACAGTCTAGGGAAATCCTGAGCCAAAAGGTAGAAGGAGGAAACTGGAGGGAGAAGAAATGGAGAACACTAAGTCTCTAGGTCAATCTTCCCACAAACCTCACTTAGTAACGGGACATGGTAAGACTGGCTCACTACTGTTAACTCTGGCATCTTGTGAGCTTAGTGCCCTGACAGAGAATTCCTATCTGCCACTTAAAGACACACGCTCAGGGTTTTGACTGAAAATGGTTACAAATAACAGTTTTATGAAATAATAAAGGTAGTAACTAATGGTTAGTTTCTTGACTTTTACTTTGACCAACACCAGAGAACAAGTACAACAACCCTCTGTCCTTCCACCCTTCCACCCTCCTACCCTCCTCCTTGGAATATGAGACAATATCCCAGTGGTTCTCAAAGTATGGGTTCCAGAGCAGCAGGAACAGCATTACCTAGGAACTCACCAGAAACGCAACTTTCTTGGGCGCCACCCTAAACCTACTGAATCAGAACAGCTGAGACTGCATCCAAAAATATGTGTTTTAACAAGTCTTCTGGGTGATTCTGCTGCTCAAATGTGAGAACCACTGCTTTATTTTTTGCAATGGACACTAGACAGAACCACAGACAAGGGGGGTAGGGGGTCAATACTGGAAAAGGCTCTGCTGATTAGCAACAGCCTGCAGTAGGTCTGTAACAGGAATGATGTTCAACTGATTGTGCTACAAAACAAGTCATCTTGTCTCATTAAATGCTGAGAGGAATGGCATATAGAACAACAACAACAAAAAGAGATGGTTATAATAACAATAAAAGGTACAAAATAAAAACAGTCTAGCTCAGAATTAGCCCTGGCAACCTGGAAAGTCTCGGGAAGGGTAAAATGACCCTGTACCACCCCACACCACCTTCCCAGAGCCAGCCAGGAACCACACAGTATGCATGAGAGCAGGTCTAAGCCACAGACTCCAAAAGAAAAACTATTAAAAAAAAAAATCAAATATTTTATTCGAACATGTTTTAATCCAGAAGACAAGTCTATTTTTATAGACTGACCTTTACAGCACCGTAACTCAGCTCTCACCTCACACAGCCCATCCACCTTCTGAATGCCATGCGTAACACTCTAAAAAGGCAACTTTTTTTTTATCTGTTTCATTAATCATAACAGTACTATGGAGGAAGTTGAAATGGGAGTGAAGGATGGAAGACAGACAAAAAAAGTTACCCAAAGTTTCTGGAATGTTCCTTCTCTCTCTAGTTACATCTGAGAGCCTAATAATTGTTCCTTCTTTCCTTTCAGTTTTGAAACGTAATCGTCCAGATTCTTCATCATCATCCTCTTCTTCGTCTGACTCCTCTTTCATGTCCTTCTGCAGCTCCAAAGTTTCCATGCCTCCCTACATTGCAGACATACAAAAAAACAAGAGGAGGAAAAGTGAGTTCATATTCTTTGGAATTAAATATTGAATAATGGTTATGTATACACATATGTGTATGCACACATAAAAGCTCTTTATATTTAAGATGTAAAAATACTGCAAAATGTCCTATTTGTAAAGCTATGTGAAACATTAAACTGATCCCAGGAGACAAAATCTCAAACATTAAAAATTAACAATGTTAGAAAAAATGCAAATTCCTACTCCTGGTTAATATACAAAGTCTTACACATTGTTACTACTTATACTTCTAAGAGAACAAACATTAATTCCAAAAATCCCTGCTGGCCTGGAGTCTAATTCAGAGCTAAACAAAGTTCAATATGTTAATTAACACTAGTGTTCCATGAGCTTATTAGCATATAACCCACCTTGTAACTCACATCAGATGACAGCACACTCCTTCCCGTTTAAACAGGCTCCACATTTCCTGTAATTCCTGACCCCATCTACTTTGACTTTCAATGCCAGGCAAACGCTCCAAATCTGCTGTTGGGTTGATCTGTTTTTTTCAGCCTCCACAATCTTTCCTGTAACATTTCTCACCCCTTTCTACTTCATTCCACTGCCTAGTGTTTGCTCATTACCACCTCTGGCTCAGATTATTAACCATAAAACTATTTTTTTTTCTTCATTCACATCATACTAAAACCAGTTTTTATCTTATATTTCATTACATCATGATTCCTACAAAAATTCTGCCTAATCTGCTCCCAAACTAAAAGTAATTTCTTTTTTTTCTTTTTTTCTTTTTTTTTTTTTGTGGTACGCAGGCCTCTCACCGCCGTGGCCTCTCCCGTTGTGGAGCACAGGCTCCGGACGCGCAGGCTCAGCGGCCACGGCTCACAGGCCCAGCCGCTCTACGGCATGTGGGATCTTCCCAGACCGTGGCACGAACCCACGTCCCCTGCATCAGCAGGTGGACTCCCAACCACTGCGCCACCAGGGAAGCCCTAAAAGTAATTTCTTCATCAACAATTCTTTCTGTACAACTCATGTTCCTTTTGACACTAATCACCTTCACCTCATGTTACATCGTAGTGACCTACTGTTAGGTAATAAGGTAGGTACCTACTGACTGTTAGGTTCACTTAGACTTTTGGTAAACTTGAAAACAAAAAACAAAAAACCATAAACTACTCCTTTAGTCTCATCATTTATATTCTTACGTGTCCTTTACTCTTAACAGAAACAAGAGATGAACTACTTCATTAGAAAGTGTGCAAGAAAAAAAAAGAAGAGACAATCATTTTGGATTCTTTCCCCAACATTTTCTGTGTAAAAAATGCACACACTCATTGCTATAAACCCTAAAGTAGAGAATCAAATGCCTGAAAATAAAATAATGAATGTAAACTGTAACTTTTAGCCTAATGATTGCAAAACGACTCTTCAGTATTCTGATACGCAGCATATTATAGAATTTTCTTTTTAATTTTAGTCCATTTCTTTTTTTAAAATTTATTTTACTTATTTATTTTTGGCTGTGTTGGGTCTTTGTTGCTGCGCGCGGACTTTCTCTAGTTGCGGCGGGCGGGGGCTACTCTTCGTTGCGGTGCGCAGGCTTCTCATTACGGTGGCCTCTCTTGTTCCAGAGCACAGACTCTAGGCGTGGGGGCTTCAGTAGTTGTGGCTCGCAGGCTCTAGAACACAGTTGTGGCGCACGGACTTAGTTGCTCCGCGGCACATGGGATCTTCCCGGACCAGGGATCAAACCTGTGTCCCCTACGTGGGCAGGTGGGTTCTTAACCACTGCGCCACCATGGAAGTCCGCTATAGAATTTTTTTAAATTAATTTATTTATTTTTGGCTGAGCTGGGTCTTCGCTGCTGTGCACGGGCTTTCTCTAGTTGCAGCAAGTGAGGGCTACTCTCTTTGTTGCAGTGCGCGGGATTCTCATTGCAGTGGCTTCTCTTGTTGCCGAGCACGGGCTCTAGGCGCACGGGCTTCAGTAGTTGCGGCACACAGGCTCAGCAGTTGTGGCACACGGGCTTAGTTGCTCCGCGGCATGTGGGATCTTCCTGGACCAGGGCTCGAACCCGTGTCCCCTGCAATGGCAGGCAGATTCTTAACCGTTGCACCACCAGGGAAGCCCCTCCACTATAGAATTTTAAAGTACCAAAATGTTGGCATTTTGTTGGTTTAATACCATTACTTCTGTCTTACTGAATATCTGAAACCAAGAATGAGTGACATGCGAGATGGACCCAGCTATGTTTGTGCTGCACTACACTCAAACTGAGCAAACGTCAACTCATTTACAAAATACTCTTCTCCACCGCCATTAATGCTCCAGAGCAGTGCTTCTCAAATTTAAGGTTTATACCGATCACTGGGAATCCTGCTAAGATGCAGATTCTGATTCCGCAGGTCCAGGGTGGGGTCTGACATTCTGTATGTCCAAGAAGCTCCAAGTGAAGCCAACGTGCAGGTCCACAGAACACACTTTAAGTAGCAAGGGCACAGAGGAGGAAAAGAAATCACTACCAATAAAGCAAAGATTCTATTACAATAGTCATTTCTAATTCAACCATTAAAAGCAATTACAGTTCAAACACTTTCCAAGCAAGTTTAACATGAAACATGACAGTACTGAAGCTAATAGTTTATTCTACATACAAATCTCCACCTAAGAAATCTAAATACAATACAGACAAGTTGAAAACTGTTTCTTTGAAACAAATACTACAGGCTACCAGAAACAAACCAACAAACAATTCTAGTCTATGACCTGGCAATCCCACTGCTAGATATTTACCCAACAGAAATGAAAATTTATGTTCACGTAAAAACCTACAGGAAAATGTTTACAGTTCTCTTTTGGATGACCGAAAACTGAAACAACAGTGAATGGATATACGAACTATGGTGCATCCAAACCATGGAATGCTCTTTCGGCCATAAAAAGGAATGAACTACTGATACAACAACTGGGATGCAATCACAAAGGCATCATGCTGACTGAGAGAAATCAAAAGGTTTATCACTCAAAAGGTGATACTCTGCAACAATTCCACATATATGACACTCTCCAAGAAACAAAACTGCACTGGTTACCAGTGATTAGGAATGGAGGGAGGGCCTGACTACAAAAAGGATGGCACAAGGTAGCTTTTTGAGATGGAATGTCCTAGAATGCAAACTTCTGGTCCAAGTCGCAGGGTCCAGTTCAGCTTTGAACTACATCAAGGATTATACAAGCCCTGAGATGAAACTGAAACACTGCCTGGTCTCAGCTGCCTCAAGTACAGGTCACCAGGCAACATTCACTAAGCTAGACTCGCTCCTTCAGCCACTGGTCACTACCTCTTATTCTAAGTACTGGGCATCTTCTCTGGCTATGTGCTTACATAATTAACTAACTAACCTACCTGCCAAAATGTTGACTTTCTCTGCAGAGAAATGCTCATGAATGGAATATTCATACATATTCACAATATTCCATTCACAACTAAAATTCCACCGAAGGGTGGTGCTGGATAACAATATAAAAATTAAATTAGCCTAAGATTATATTTTGTAAGAATTTAAATACGTATGTAAATCTCTGATTTCATTATAGACACTGCCAGAAATATCTGGAGTTTGATCTTTAGCTATCTAATTATCTTGAAAACCTGAAACATGTAGTTGTAATGCTTAACAGAGGGTGCATATGAAAACCATCATGAAAGTTCTTTAAAAATAGACAAGTCCGTGGGCTTCCCTGGTGGCGCAGTGGTAGAGAGTCCGCCTGCCGATGCAGGGGACACGGGTTCATGCCCCGGTCCGGGAAGATCCCACATGCCGCGGAGCAGCTGGGCCCGTGAGCCATGGCCACTGAGCCTGCGCGTCCGGAGCCTGTGCTCCG
>RJWK010005449.1:0-43919 GCA_004363435.1 Platanista minor
CTTTCTCTAGTTGCAGCGAGCGGGGGCCACTCTTCATCGCGGTGCGTGGGCCTCTCACTGTCGCGGCCTCTCTTGTTGCGGAGCACAGGCTCCAGACGCGCAGGCTCAGTAGTTGTGGCTCACGGGCCTAGCTGCTCCGCGGTATGTGGGATCCTCCCAGACCAGGGCTCGAACCCGTGTCCCCTGCATTAGCAGGCAGATTCTCAACCACTGCACCACCAGGGAAGCCCCCCCCACAGTTTTTAATTCTATCATTGGAGGTCTATAGGATTTTTTCTTTATCTTGATGGTGATGAATCTTGGTATTAGGTGTTTCCAAATAAAGCATAATTGGCTTTGCCAATTTTCCTGATTGCTACTTCATTTATCATTTATTTTTTAAAACTGATGTTTACAATGAGCCAAAGTCTGATCCTTAATGAAATTTCATAATGAATTATTACTTGGTTTTAGATATCAAGAAACAATGCTTACACGTTTAAAAAATAATAATTTAACATACTTTAAGCAAATCAATTCATTAAAGAGGACTGTGGGCAATTACAACACGAGGAAATCTAGCTTTTCAAAATGTATTTTACTATGCATGTGTGTAGGTAATAGTCATGCTTTGTGAATTTTTCAGAAATTTAATCCCAAATTAAATACAAATCAACATTTTAACACATCCTATTTTGTTTATCCCGAGCCTAAATTTATTTTAATTTTTATTTTTTTAAACGTTTAATGATGCAGACAACCCTTTTTTTGAAACCCCTGAAAAATTAATCTTTAGAAGCTGCAAAGGCCTTGGGTCTCCTTAAGCGTTTCATATCTAAATGGCTGTACTTTTGCAGGTATTTATATTCCCTCCATAATTGACAACTTTTTAATTAAAGCTGGAAAATTATCACAGTCACAAGACAAGCAGTTATTCCCCTCAAAAGTCTAAGTCGTTAATTAGGCAACATAATGAGAATTGTTGCACATTGGGATTCGTGTGCCCTGACAATTATCACCCCCTTGGCCTAAATGTCTTATTTGGCTGGAAGAATTATCCAGCTAGGAAGCCAGCCAAGCGGACGTTGCCAGCACCTCACCGCGCACCAGGCGTGTTGGGCAGAAAAAAAGCAGTGACCTTTTATCAGCATCCGCAAGCATGAATTAAGGAACAAAATTCTCTGCCGAGATCGATTGCCCTGGTCTCCAATGGAGCCCAAGGAGCTGGTTACAAGGTCGAGCAATTAAGAGCTAAAACCAAAATGACTCACATAATTGCAGAATTGCTCATTTTAACAGCCTGATTGGAAATTGTCAACACTGTGTCTGAGACTAATGAAGCAAAGCAAATGGAAAAGGTGACATTTTCAAATAATGTTATTATTAAACGAATTGACGACATGTCAGATGACACAGACAACTCTGATCCAGGGGTTTATTAAGTCCAAAAAAGTTTTCATTGCTGATGGATGAATCTGTATATTAATGCATCACTAATTGGACTCAGTTAATGGCGTTAATTGGAATCCCTGAAGGAAAGAGACAAGGGACACACGATTGGCTCTTTAAAGTAGTCCCCAAACAAATTACTGGGAATGAAGCATTCAAACTGGTAAATTAATACTTTGAGATGGAAAGCTCATTCTGGAGGCCCTGCTATGTCACGTACAGATGTGCTGGAATGACGAAAAGTGTCACAGCTCCACATCAAGAGTTTGTTCTGGAAAACCCTGAGATTCAAGTCATGCACAGCATTCTTCATAGCCTCTTATAACAAAAGTTTGCATGCAGATCTGACTTCCACACTGAATGACATGATCAAACGCGTGACTCTAATAAAATCCCAGCCGTGACAGTACTGTTTCAGTGTTATGTGTGTGTGGCGGGGGGGAAGGGAATGGCATCAGAATACCAGGCTTGACTGTTCCACACTGAAGCAGCTGTCCAAAGAATGAGATTTGTCAAGAGTTGAAGCACTAAGAGAGGAGATGGGGGTGGAAAAGTGTAAATGACTCACTTAGCAGATTGCACTTGGCTTCAAAATAAAAATGGTGTACTTAACCTGACATCGTGGACACCTGAATGAACTTAATGGGAAATTGCAGGGATTATCAGGCCGAGCTGTCCTTCAACCATGCAGGCTATGAAAAGCAGATTCAAATGGGCAAGAACCCAGGGAATATCCTACTCTCAAGGCTTTCCCAGGGAATCTACTAGAAGCCTGGTGGCAAGCATTAGATGTGTTTAATTACAGATCTGAGACTAACATAAAGACAGAGACCAGAGGGTAAGGATAACACACAAATGTTACACATCTGACAAAATAGAAAAAAAATGCAACTAACAGTGGAAAGAGAAGGGAGAGAGAAAGGAGGACACAGAATAAACTCACTGATTTTCACATAAATGATAGAAGACACAGGATGTCACTTCATGCTGACAGGCCAAATAATATTAGTTTGCACCGTCTGAAATGGCCAATATCTGGCCATCTCTGACCTAGAGAAATGCCAGTTCTGTATGACTCAAGCTAATTAAACATTGTAAAAGATACTAAAGACAGCCAATCAAACCAAAACATAGACTTCCCCAACTTGCAAATGAAATGCAAAAACAAAAACATGTTCAGATGAGGCTAAACCTTCAAAGACATTATGCAGAGTGAAACGAGGCAGACATGAAACGACACATTCTGTATGATTCCACTTCTAAGAGGGACTGAGATTAGTCAAAGTCCCAGAGGCAGAAAGTCGACAAGAGGTTACCAGGGGCTGGAGAAGGGGGGTGGGGACAGAATTTCCATTTGGGGTAATGAAAAAGTTTTGGAAATACATAGGGATGGTTATTGAACAATATTGTAAGTGTACTTCACGCCACTGAATTGTACAAGTTAAAATGGTTAAAATGATAAATTGTACATTATATATATTTATCACAAGTTTTAAAAATGAATAATATAATATACCAAAAACCACTGAACTGCACACTTTAAATGGATAAATTGTATGGCATGTGAAATAGATCTCAGTAAAGCTGGTTACAAAAAGAAAAAGAAACATAATTAAGGAAGGTGTGCCTTAAAAATAAGAACAAAGAAAACAGGACATAGAGAGACATAGAGTAAATGTAATACCACATATACAGTAAATATTACATAAAATAATAGGCAGAGCGGGGACCAGACTATCAGTCATAGCAGTGAGTGTGAATAGGCTTAAGTCACCTGTTAAAAGAAAAAGATTTGGGGCTTCCCTGGTGGCGCAGTGGTTGAGAGTCCTCCTGCCGATGCAGGGGACGCGGGTTCGTGCCCCGCTCTGGGAAGATCCCACATGCCGCGGAGCGGCTAGGTCCGTGAGCCACGGCCGCTGAGCCGGCGCGTCCGGACCCTGTGCTCCGCAACGGGAGAGGCCACAACAGCGAGAGGCCCGCGTACCGCAAAAAAAAAGATTTGCAAATCAGCTCCCAGAGCTGCAAGCCATGACTCTAGAGAGAGTGATTTTAAAAGACTGGAAATCACAGGACCAGCAAATGGAAAAAATAAACAAGCAGGGGTTTGAGGTTTGATTCTGATGTTAGACAAGGTAGAACTCAGGCCAAAGAGCATTAAATGTGACAAAGGTGGTATGTTATTAGGCCTAAGGGGATTTAACAGGAATACTATGCAACAAATAATACGGCAGCCACCTTTATAAAGAGAAAGCTACAGGAGAGGTAAGAACAAATGGACAAAATCACAATACTCACAGGGAAATAAACACACTGCTCTTGGTCAAGTGAACAATAACTATAGCAACAACAATAAACCAGGAAGGTTATAAAATAACTAAGCAATGTAGTCAGTAAGATAAGGGAGACCTTATGGTTTTGTATGAAATTTACAACACAATAAAAGAGAATATACCTCTTCTTAAACACATGGAGCATTCACCAAAACACACACACACACACACACACACACACACACATTACATCACAATACTTTTTCATAAAGTAGAAATCACACAATTGAACTTTGTTGAATATAATACATTAAAGGTGGAAATTAAAAACGAATTAAAAATTTTTTCTTCCTGCTTGGAAATTTAAAATCTCACTCAAATAACTCTCAGATGAAAGGCAAAACACAAATTGAAATTTCAGGATTTCTTTAAAAATAATGACAACACTACCTATCAGCATCTTGGGATACTTTTAAGACAGTTATCAGAGGGAATTCCCTGGCAGTCCAGTGGTTAGGACTCGGAGCTTCCACTGCCGGGACAAGGGTTCAATCCCTAGTCGAGGAACTAAGATCCCGCAAGCCACATGGCGTAGCCAAAAAAAAAAAGACAATTATCAGAGAAAATTCATGACTTCAAATATTTGTATCAAGCAATCTACAGATTTAATGCAATCCCTATCATATTACCCATGACATTTTTCAGAACTAGAATAAATAATCCAAACATTTATATGGAAACATGAAAGACCCAGAATTGCCACAGCAATCCTGAGGGAAAAAAAAAAAAAAAAAAGCAGGAGGCATAACTCTCCCAGACTTCAGACAGTATTACAAAGCTACAGTAATAAAAACAGTGTAGTATTGGGACTTCCCTGGTGGCACAGTGGATAAGACTCTGAGCTCCCAATGCAGGGGACCCAGGTTTGATCCCTGATCAGGGAACTAGATTCCACATGCATGCCGCAACTAAGAGTTTGCATGCCACAACTAAGGAGCCCACCCACTGCAACTAAGACCCAGCGCAACCAAATAAATAAATAAAATAAAAATAAAAATAATTTTTTAAATGCAACATAACAATAAAATAATATTAAAAACAAAAAACAGTGTGGTGTTGGCACAAAAACAGATGGACGGATCAATGGAACAGAATAGAGAGCCCAGAAATAAACCCACACACCCAGGGTCAATTAATCTTTTACAAAGGAGGCAAGAATATAAAATGGGGAAAAAGTCTCTTCAGCAAGTGGTATTGGGAAAGTTGGACAGCTGCACGTAGATCAATGAAGTTAGAACACACCCTCAACACCATGCACAAAAATAAACTCAAAATGGCTTAAAGACTTAAGCATAAGATATGACACCATAAAACTCCTAGAAGAGAGCATATGGAAAACATTCTCTGACATGAAATGTTCTAATGTTTTCTTAGGTCAGTCTCCCAAGGCAATAGAAATAAAAACAAAAATAAACAAATGGGACCCTAATAAAACTTACAAGCTTTTGCACAGCAAAGGAAACCATAAAAACAAAACAAAACAAAACAAAAAACAGTGAAAAGACAACCTAAGGAATGGGAGGAAATATTTGCAAATGATTTGAATGACAAGGGCTTAATCTCCAAAATATACTAGCAGCTCATACAACTCAACAACAACAAAGAAACACAACCAATTGAAAAATGGGCAGAAGACCTTAATAGACATTTCTCTAAAGAAGATATACAGATGGCTGGTAGGCACATGAAAAGATACGCAACATCATTAATTATTAGAGAAATGCAACTCAAAACTACAATGAGGTACCACCTCACACTGGTCAGAATAGCCATCAATGAAAAGTGTACAAATAACAAATGCTGCAGAGGGTGTGGAGAAAAGGGAACCTTCCCATTGTTGGTGGGAATGTAAGTTGGTGCAGCCACTATGGAAAACAGTATGGAAGTTCCTCAGAAAACTAAAAATAGAATTACAATATGATCCTGCAATCCCACTTCTGGGCATATATCTGGACAAAATTATAATTCAATAAGACTCATGCACCTCTATGTTCACAGCAGCACTATTCACAATAGCCAAGACACGGAAACAACCTAAATGTCCATCGACAGATGAATGGATAAAGAAGATGTGGTACATATATTTAATGGAATACTACTCAGCCATAAAAAGAATGAAATAATGCCATTTGCAGCAACACGGATGGACCTAGAAATTACCATACTAACTGAAGTAAGTCAGAAAGAGAAAGACAAATACCATATAATATCACTTATATGTGGAATATAAAATATGACACAAATGAACTTATCTATAGAAATAGACTCACAGACATAGAGAAGAGACTTGTGGTTGCCAAGGGGGTGGGGGTGGGAGGGATGGATTAAAAGTTTGGGATTAGTAGATGCAAACTATTACATATAGAATGGATAAACAACAAGGTCCTACTGTGTAGGAACAATATCCAATCTTCTGGGATAAACTATAATGGACAAGAATATTAAGAAAGAATGTATATATGTATATAACTGAGTCACTTTGCTGTACAGCAGAAATTAACACAACATTGTAAATCAACTATATATCAATTTAAAAAAGCAAATACTTATATCAATAAAAATAAAATAATGAAAATAAGTGAACTAAATGCCCAACTCAAAAGAACTAGAAGATGAACAACAAAGTAAACCAAAAGAATGCACAATAAGGAAAAATGGAGATAAAAGCAGAGATTAATGAGGTAGTGGGGATGGAAATGATGCAGCCACTTTGGGAAAACACTCTGGCAGTTTCTCAAAAAAGCTAAACCCAGAGTAACCATTCAGCTGAACAATTCCACTCCTAGGAATCTACCCAGGAGAAATGAAAACATATGTCCACACAGAAACTTGGACATGAATGTTCACAGCAGCATTATTATAATAACCAAAAGGTAGAAATAACCCAAATGCCCGTCAGCTGGTGAATGGATAAACAAAATGTGGTCTAGCCATACAGTGAATATTATTTAGCCATAAAAAGAAACAAAGTACTGATGCATACCACCACTTTGATGAACCTCAAAAAACATTATGCTAAGTGAAAGAAGGCAGACACAAAAGGTCACATACTATTTGACTCCTTTTATATGATATATCTGAAATAAGCAAATGAATAGAGACAGAAAGCCAATTACCAGAGGAAGCAGGGAGGGCAGAATAGGAAATAATTACTTAATGAGTACAGGGTGTTTTTATGGGGTGAGGAAAATTTTTTGAAACTAGAGAGAGGTGATTACACAACATGGTGAACACCAAGTACTACTGAACTGTACATTTTTAAATGGTTAATTGTATAGTATGTGACTTGTACCTCAATTTTCAAAAAGAAAAAGAAAAACAGAAATTAATGAGGTCAAAAATAGAAAAGCCATAGAGCTAATAAATCAAAAACCTGATCTTTTGAAACAATTAACAAAATAGAGAAGCCTTGGGCTTCCCTGGTGGCACAGTGGTAGAGAGTCCGCCTGCCGATGCAGGAGACGCGGGTTCGTGCCCCGGTCCGGGAAGATCCCACATGCCACGGAGCGGCTGGGCCCGTGAGCCATGGCCGCTGAGCCTGCGCGTCCAGAGCCTGTGCTCCGCAAGGGGAGAGGCCACAACAGTGAGAGGCCCGCGTACTGCAAAAAAAAAAAAAAAAAAAAAATAGAGAAGCCTTTTGTTATCAAGTAAAAATAAAGTACATGTATACAAAATAAGAAACAGTAAGAAAGTAACACACATTTCAAAAGAGGAGTTTCAAAAAAATCATAATAGACTACTTTGCACAACTCTATGAAAATAAATGTGAAAACTTGGATGAAATCGATAGTTTTCTAGGAAAGTACAACTCACCAAAACTAATCTCAGCAAAGACAGGAAGTTTAAACAGTCTAATTTCACAAAAGAAATAGAGAAAATTATGGGGATCCACAAAAGAAGTAGGAAGAATAAAACAGAAACCAATGAAATCGGTTAGCTATAAGAGTAGAAACCTTAAATATATTTTTTAAGTGTTTAGATTTGCTCAGATTAAGGGAAAGTGAGGGAGAATAAGAATGCTCTGAATATACCTTTTTAAACTATTTTGACTTTTAAACCATGTTAATATATTATACATTTTAAAAAATAATTAAATCAGCAAGATTTGGGGAATACCCTGAAACTGAATACAAACAAATGGATATAACTGTATATCAGTTTGATAACATAACCACATGGAAGAAAAAAGGAGTCATCCAAGTGCTTTCTGAACACATCACTCTATCCTTGTAAGAATAAGAAGAACTAAAAGGGATCGTGAACTTTAATGAAAAGTTTGTTGGTGGTGGTGGATTTGGGGCTGCAATTCAAACTATTTTCTGTGTATTATAGGATTGAGCAAAAAGTAAGCACAGGGATGTTATTGAAAACTAGGCTTCCTTGTTGGAGAAAGGAGATGCAAAAATGGAATAGGGGAGGATGTTGGGATAAAAGTAGAAGTATCAGTATGAACTAATTTTAAAATATTTACTTTTTAGGCCTCTCCACCGAACAGGCCTAGAAGTTGGTAACAGGCCTGGGGAAAGAAAAGTCAAAATTATTTGTGCCAGAAGACAAGGAAGCGTTCAAAACTGATGGAGACATGTCAAAATTTCACAAGAACCAGCTTGAAGAGGCTCCCATCAGACAAATTTGGGGAAATTTTATCATCAGTGAGTATAATACATTGAATTTTTAAAAATGTTAAAAGAGAAGGGAATTCCAGCTCCAGCCATAATAGGATGCCTTGTAGAGATAATCCTCTCACTGATAACAACCAGAAAAGGTGGATAAAATATATGAAATAACCATCTGAAGGCACTGGAGACAGAAGGCAGACAGAATTTGAAAGATTATTCCCAGTGGGAGGAGAGAAGTACATGATGTGAATTCCACAAACATCCCCACTTGTTCCATAGGGGCATTTCTACTTCCGGATCCTGGGAAACCAAGTCCAAGCAGAAAGCATAAGACCTCAGGAGTTGAGCACACAGAGGTTAGAGCTGCCAAGTCCCGTGAGACTTGAGGGATAAAGTTCTGAGGTGGAGAAGACCACGAAGAAGTAAACATAAAATCCTTGAGGGGAATCCAAATTCCCCTCAAGTCACTGTCCCACCTTGTGATTGCTTAGCGTGAGATGCAAAAAACCGTGCCAAACCCATCCAGGAGGCTTAGGAGCTAAGCCGAGATGCACCAGCCCTGGAGGACAGTGGAGACAGAAGCTGGAGTTCACACCTGGCAAGACTGAGGGGCTCTGGAAGACCCCCTGGGCTTTCAGATGAGGCAGCAAAAGGACCACACCTTAGAGGTAAGGGTGATGCTCCAGGAGGACCACAGCCAGGGAGTACAGATTCTATATGAGGGGTAAGAGGAAAATTAAAATAAGTCAGCCCTACTAGAGCTTGGTCTACCCAAAAGTTTGGCCAAAGCAAGCTCTTGAAACAGAAAGGGAATAAAAGAAGGAACCTTGGAACATCAGGAAACAACATAAAAAACAAAAAGTGAGGGCTTCCCTGGTGGCGCAGTGGCTGAGAGTCCGCCTGCCGAGGCAGGGGACGCGGGTTCGTGCCCCGGTCCGGGAAGATCCCACGTGCCGCGGAGCGGCTAGGCCCATGAGCCATGGCCGCTGAGCCGGCGCGTCCGGAGCCTGTGCTCCGCAACGGGAGAGGCCACAACAGTGAGAGGCCCGCGTACCACAAAAACAAAAACAAACAAACAAACAAACAAAACCAGAAAGTGAGTAAGTACAATAGAGTCTCCTCTCTTGAGTTTTCTAAATTATGTCTGATAATAGAACCAAAAAGTAAAGCATTGCCTGATATAGATTTCTATGTATGTAGGAGAAATATTTAAGACAATTCTATTAAAAATGGGGGAGCTAAAGGAACTCAAAGGGAGGAAGTTTTCTATGTTTCACTCAGGCTGGTAAGATGTTGATACACATTAGGTTTTTGTGATGATAGAATAGTTCTATATCTCGACTGCAAGAGTGGTTAAATGAATCAACAAGCATAATAAAATGGCACAAAACTATACATACACTTTGTACCAATGTCAGCTTCCTGCTCTTGCACTATAATTATGTAAGATATAACTATTGGGGAAGCTGTGTGAAGAGTACATGGGATCTCTATGTTTGCAGCCTACAGTAAATCTATAATTATTTCAATATTAAAATTTTTTAAAGAAAAAGATGAAGGTGAACTAAAGACATTTTCAATTTTCAGAGAAACACAAGATAGGAGGTTTTGTCACCAGCCGACCAGCAATACAAGAACTAGTAAGTGGGGCTTCCCTGGTGGCACAGTGGTTAAGAATCCGCCTGCCAATGCAGGGGACCCGGGTTCGATCCCTGGTCAGGGAAAATCCCACACGCTGTGGAGCAACTAAGCCCATGTGCCACAACTACTGAGCCTGCTCTCTAGAGCCTGCGAGCCACAACTACTGAGCCTGTGTGCCACAACTAGAGCCTGTGCCCTAGAGCCTGTGCTCTAGAGCCCGTGCTCCGCAACAAGAGATGCCACCACAATGAGAAGCCCATGCACCGCAACGAAGAGTAGCCCCCGCTTGCCACAAGTAGAGAAAGCCCGCATGCAGCAATGAAGACCCCATGCAGCCAAAAATTTAAAAAATATTTTTTTAATTTAAAAAAGAACTAGTATGCAAGATTTTTTTAAAACAAAGAGAAATAGCCCCAGATGGAAGCACAGAATTATGGGAAAGAATGGGAGGAATATAAGAAAAGGTAAATAAGTGGTTAAAAATATATTTACATTATTTTTCTGAATGCATGTTGACTGTTTAAAACAAAAATAGTAATGTACTCTGGGGTTATAAAAGAGAAGTAAAAATATATGGAAACATTAAAATAAAGGGCAAAAGGGGATAAATGGAGCTAAACTTTTATAAGGTTCTTGCACTGTTTGGGAAGTGATAAAAGTATTAACTTAAGGTAGACTGTAATAAGTCAGGAATTCATACTTAAATCTCTAGTCCACGGAAAGCACTAAACTGATATAAAAAAACCTAACTAAATATCTAAATAGATCAAATATACAAATACTTGATTATTCCTAAAATAGGAAAGATCAGTTAAGGAACAAAAAACAGATGGAACATATAGAAAACATAGTAGGATGGTAAACTTAAACCCAACAACATCAGTTCATTTTATTAAATGTAATGGAATAAACACTCCAATTAAAAGATGAAAATGGCAGACTGGAGGAACATCAAGACACACCTGTATGCTGTTTATCAGATATACACTTTACATATAAGGATAACTGATAGATACAGAAAGGTTGGCAGTGAAAGGATGGAAGAAGATATACCATGCCATCACTAACCAAAAGAAAGCTGGAATGACTATAACAGCACAAGGCCAGGTACATTTTAAGGCCAGAAGTATTCCTAGAAACAAAGAGGGTTCACCCATAATGATTAAAGTGTCAGTTCAACAGGAAAACATAAAACATCCTAAATGTGTATGCACCAACTAATATAGCTTCAAAATATACAAAGCAAAAGCTGGCAGGAATAAAAAGAGAAATAAGCATCTGCAAACTTAATTGAAGATTTTTACACTCCTCTCACAGACATTGACAGAACAAGCAGAGAAAAAAAGTATGTAGGAGAACAACATGATTAATAAACTAATTGACATATATACACCACCACTTCCAAAAACTTCCACTTAAGTGTTCTCCTTAAAGGCACATGGAACATTTACCAAAATAGTCCATATATTGGGCCACCAATCAAATCTCAATAAGTTTCAAATGATTAAAATAATATGAAGTATGCTATCTCATTACAGTAAAATTAATCTAGATATCAATGACAGAAATATAACTAAAAACAAACAAATGTTTGGAAATTAAGCAATGCATTTCTAAATAACCCATGGATCAAAGAATAAATCACCCTGAAAATTAGAAAATACTTTGAACTGAATAATAATAAAAGTGCAAGCACAAAACTTTTGGAATTCAGCTAAACCAGGGCTTAGAGGCTTTAAGTGTGTATTTTAGAAAAGAAAAAAGATTGAAAAATCAATGATCTAACCTTCTCAAAAAATAATATCAAATTAAATCAAGAAAGTAAAAAATAAAATAAAATTCCAAAAGGAAGAGCTGAGATGAAAAAATATAAAACAGACATACAGTAGAGAAATTCAGCAAAGCCAAAACTTGCTCCCTTGTATACATTAAAAGCTTAACCAACCCTTAGCAAGCCTAAGTTTCAAAAAGAGAGAAGACACAAATAATGAATTAAAGAAATGAAAAGAGGGACACCACTGTAGGTCCTACACATTTTAAAAAGATAATAATAAAATATTGGAAATAACTTTACACAAATAAAGTTGAAATTTTAGATTAAATGAATAAAATTACATAATATGAAAAACACAACTTATCAAAAATGGCCCAAGAAAAAATATAAAATTTGTATCTATTAAAGAAATTCTATCCATAATAAAAAAACTTCCCACAAAGAAAACTCCAGTCAAGAGGTTCCACTCAAAAATTCTTCCAAATATTTAAGGAAGGAAAATACCAAAACTGCACAAACTTTTTAATAGAGAAAGAGGGAACATTTCCTGATTCATTTTTGAAGCAGCATAACCTTTGTACCAATATCTGCAAGGGACATTCAAGATGAAAAATTACAGGTCAATACCTTCCATGAATATACATCAAAAAATCCTGAAAGAAATATTAGCAACTCAAAAAAACTAGTATATATTTTTTAAAAGGATAATACATCAAGACCAATGAGATTTATCCCAGGATTGCAAAGTTGGTTTAACATTCAAAAATTAAGCAATGCAATGTAATCCATGGCATAAACAGAAAAAAGTAGAAAACCATATAATCATCTCAATAGAAACACAAAAGGATTTGATAAAATCTAATACCTCTTTATGATTTTTTTTAAAAAACTCTCAGTAAACTAGAAATAGGAGGGGACTCCCTCAACCTGATAAAGTGTGTCTACAAAAAAAAAAAAACAAAAAAACCTATAGTTAACATCACTCTTACTGGTAAAATACTGAATATTTTCCCCCTACGTTTGGAAACAAGACCTGAATACTCACTGTTGCCACTCCCACTTAGTGTCATTCTGGAAAGCCCAGACAGTTGGCCCTAGATCAGAGCTGGAGGCTGGTAATGGGTTGAGGAAGGACACCCAAACATTGTATATATATATATATTAGCTCCAGTTCCAAAGCAGTCTGTCAAGCACTTCTAGACAGAAGACCAACAAGTAGATGAAAGATTTGAACAACATGGCAAACCAACCACATTGAATGGACGTTGACAACACTCCACCAAAAAGCGGCAAAATATACATTCTTCTCAAGTGCACATGGAACATTCTCCAGAATAAACTGTATGTCAGGCCATAAAACAAACCTCAATAAATCTAAAAAAATTGAAATCATACAAAATATGTCCTTTGACTGTGATGGAATGAAATTGCAAGTCAATAAGAAAGAAATTTGGGAAACTCACAAATGTGGAAATTAAACATGCTCCTAAATAACCAACAGGTCAAGGAAGAAATCACAGGAGAAATTCAAAAATTCTTTGAGATGAAAATGAAAACATGCCATACCCAAATACATGGGAATCCACTAAAGCAGTGCTTAGAGGGAAATTTATAGCTACAAATCTATATTTAAAAAGAAGAAAGATGTCAAATAACCTTCTACCTTAAGAAACTGGAAAAAGAAAAGCAAACTAAACCTAGAGCAAGCAGAAAAAAAGGAAAGGATAAAGATTAGAGAAGACCTTAATGAAATAAAGGACAGAAAAACAATCAACAAAACCAAAAGTTGTGTCCTTGGAAAAATCACGAAAATTGATAAACCTTTAGACAGAGTGACCAAAAAAGAGAGAAGACTCAAATTACTAAAATCAGAAATAAGAGAGAGGACATTACTACTGGCACCATAGAAATAAAAATGATCATAAAGGAATCCTATGAACAATTGTATGCCATTAAATTAGACAAGTTAGGTTAAATGGAAATTTTTCTAAAAAGATACAAACTAAAAAAATTGACCACAGAAGAAATGTTAAAACCTGACTCTGCCTATAACAAGTTAAGAGCTTGCATTACTAACCAAAAAACTATCAACCAACACAAGCCCAGGCCCAGATGGCTTTACTGGTGAATTCTACCAAATATTTAAAGGAGAATTAATACCAATTTTTTACAAACTCTTCCAAAAAAGAGAAGAAGAGAGAACACTTCTGACTCATTCTATAGGGCTAGTATTACACAACAGTATACCAAAATCAAAGACATCGCAAGAAAACTACAGATTAATATCTCTTGTGAATATACATGTAAAATACTGAATCCATCAGTATATAAAAAGGATTATATACCATAACCAAACTGAGTTTATCCCAGGAATACTAGGTTGGTTTAACATACAGAAACCAAGTAATACAATGCACCATATCAGTAGAATTTTTAAAACCACATGATCATCTCAATAAACAGAATAAAAGCATTTGACAAAATCCAACACCCTTTCATGCTAAAAACATGATATAAACCAGGAACAGAAAAGAACATTCTTAATCTGATAAATGACAACTATGCAAAACCCACCTTTACTAATAGCATCACACTTCAAGGTGAAAGACTAGATGTTTTCCCCTAAGATCAGGAATGAGACAAGGATATCTGCTCTCATCACTTCTATTCAACCTTGTACTGGACGTTCTAGCCAGGGCAACTAGGCAAAAAACACAAATTAAAGGGATCCAGAATGCAAGGGAAGAAGTAAAACTATCTCTATTTATAGACAACATGATCTTGTATATAGAAAATCCTAAGGAACCACTAAAAAAACTATTAGAACAAATAAACAAGTTCAGCAAGTTTGTAGGAACCAATTGTATCTCTTGCAATGAACAACCCAAAAATGAAACTAAGAAAACAATTCCATTTACAATAGCATCTAAAATAGTGAAATGCTTAGAATAAATTTGATGCCAAAAGTGCAAAACTTATCATCTGAAAACTATAAAACATAGATGGAAGACATTAAAGACAATCTAGGGGCTTCCCTGGTGGCACAGTGGTTAAGGACCCGCCCGCCCGCCAATGCAGGGGACCAGGGGTTTGAGCCCTGGTCCGGGAAGATCCCACATGCGGTGGAGCAACTAAGCCCGTGTGCTGCAACTACTGAGGCTGCGCTCTAGAGCCTGCGAGCCACAACTACTGAAGCCCACACGCTTCGAGCCTGTGCTCCGCAACAAGAGAAGCCACCACAATGAGAAGCCCGCGCACCGCAACGAAGAGTAGCCCCCACTTGCCACAACTAGAGAAAGCCCGCGCACAGCAGCAAAGACCCAGCACAGCCAAAAATTAAAATAAAAATAAATACAATCTAAATAAATGCTCATGGATCAGAAGACTTAATACTGTTAAGATGGCAATATTCCCAAAACTGATCTACAGATTCAGTGAAATCTCTATCAGAACCTCAAGGCTTCTCTGTAAAAGTTAAGCTGATCCTAAATTTCATAGGAAACCCAAGGATCCCAGAATAGCCAAAACAATTGTTATATATAGAGAATTATGGGTAAGCATGTACTGCCTGTCAGCAATTTAAAGATGCCTTTCTATTGTCTCTGGTCTCCATCATTTCTGTAGAGAACTCATGTGTCAGTTTTACTCTTGCTCTTTGGAGGGAGTCCATCTTTTGTTCTCTGGCATCTTTTAATGTTTTTAACTTTATACTTGGTTTTTAGAAGTTTTGCTATGATTTGTCTAGGTGTAATTTTTTTCCTCTTTAAGATTTTCACAGCTTCACAAATCTGTAAATTCTTTCATCAGTTTCGGAAACATTCTTAAGCAGTATCACTTCAAATATTACTTCTTTCCTGTTCTCTCTTCTGGGACTTCAGTTAAATTTAGACTTTCATTCTCTCACATACCTCTAACCCTCTTTCTTAATTTTCCTTGTATTTTTCCTCTGTGAGCATATTCTGTTAATCTGTTTACTAATTCATTAATCTTATCTTTTCCTTCATCTAATTCTTTGTTAAATCCTTCTAGTGAGTTCATTCATTTCAGATACTGTATTTTTCGGTCCTAAATTTCCTGTTTGATTCTTTTTATGGATTCCAGTTCTGTCTTGAAACTCTTCACCTTTTCATGGGTTTTTTCCATCTTTTTTTCTGTTTCCTTGGGCACACTGATGATGATTACTTTAAAGTCCATATCCGCTAACTCCACTATCTAGATCAACTTTGATTCTGTTTTTGTCCAGTTTTTGTCTTGGTTCCCAGTTTAGAGCTATTATAAATGTTTTCATCAATGTGTGTATAAGTGTGTTTAATATGCTCTTATCTTTCTGATTTAAGGGAGAAGCTAAGATTATTGATTTGAGGCTTTTCTTCTTTTCTAATTTGTATGTTTACTACTAACACCTTCCCCCTAAGTAGTGCTTTTATAGCATCCCACAAATCTAATATGTTTTCATATGCATTCAGTTCCCAATACTTTCCAATTTCTGTTTTGATTTCTTCTTTGATCTACAGATTATTTATAAGCTATTTATTTTTCAGTTATATGGGACTTTTTCAGAGATATTTCTGTTACTGATTTCTTATTAAGTTCCACTCTTATCAAAGATCGTATCTGATGACTTGAATCCTTTTAAATGTACTGAGATTTGTTTTATGGCTCACAATGTGGTCAATCTAGGTAAACATTCTGTGTGCATGTGAAAAATATGTGTATTCTACTGTTGTTGTGTAGAGTGTTCTACAAATGTCAATTAGGTCAAGTTAATTGACAGTACTGTTCAAGTTTTCCATATCCACGCTGATTTTCTGTCTAATTGCGTTCATAAATCATTGAGGAACAGGTGTTGAAATCTGAGTTTCATTGTATCTATTTGTTTTTGCAGTTCTATCAGATTTTACTTCATGTATTTCAGATCTCTGTTGTTAGCTGCATAAATGTTTAGGATTATGTCCTCTTGATGAATTGAAACCTTCCTCATTATGAAATGAGCTTCCTTATCCTTGGCAGTATCCTTCACTCTTTTTCTTTTTTATGAGTTTATTTTATTTATTTATTTTTGGCTTCCTTGGGTCTTCATTGCTGTGCATGGGCTTTCTCTAGCTGTGGTGAGCCAGGGCTACTCTTCGTTGCAGTGCACGGGCTTCTCATTGCTGTGGCTTCCCTTGTTGTGGAGCATGGGCTCTAGGCGCGCGGGCTTCAGTAGTTGTGGCACACGGGCTCGGTAGCTGTGGCGCACGGGCTTAGTTGCTCTGCGGCATGTGGGATTTTCCTGGACCAGGGCTCGAACCCGTGTCCCCTTCACTGGCAGGCGGATTTTTAACGACTGCGCCACCAAGGAAGCCCTCCCTCACTCTTAAATCCACTTTGTGTTATATTAATTTAGCGACTCCAGCTTTTTTAAATTAGTGTTAGCATAGATATCGCTTTCCATTCTTTCACTTTTAATCTATTTGTGTCTTTATATGTAAAGTGAACTTCTTACAGACAGAAAATAGTTGGCTCCTGCTTTTTTATCCAATCTGACATCTCTGACTTTTAATTGGGTGTTTAGGTCACTAACATTTAGTATGATTAGAGTTTTGATTAGGTTTAAGTTTATCTCGTTATTTGTTTTCTATTTGTTCCATCTGGTCTCTGTTCTTTTTATCCTCTTCTTCTGCCTTCTTTTGGATTTCTTGAGTATTTTTCACAATTGCATTTATCTCCTTTTTTGGCTTATTAGGTCTCTTTAGTATTTTGTGTTGCTTTAAATGTTATAGATACATCTTTACCTTACCACAATCTACCTTTAATGATACACCAGGGCTTCCCTGGTGGCGCAGTGGTTGGGAGTCCGCCTGCCGAGGCAGGGGACACAGGTTCGTGCCCCGGTCCGGGAAGATCCCACATGCCGCGGAGCGGCTGGGCCCGTGAGCCATGGCCGCTGAGCCTGCACGTCGGGAGCCTGCGCTCCGCAACAGGAGAGGCCACAACAGTGAGAGGCCCGCGTAACAAAAAAAAAAAAAAAAAAAAAAAAAAAGATACACCATTTCATGTATAAAATAAGAAACTTAACAATAGTATATTTCCGTCTCTCTGCTCATGACCTTTGGGCTATTGTGGTCATACATTTTTATCTTATAAATGTATAAAACCAACAATACATGGTTATTATTTTTTAAGATTTAAATAATTTTTTAAATCTTACCTATTTACCGATGGAGTTATCGTTTCAGATACTATTCATTCCTTCTTTAGGTCTGCATTTCCATACAGTACCATTTTACCTCCAACATTTTCTGTAATACAATTATGCTGCTCATAAATTTTTTCAGCTTTTGTATTTTTGAAAAGGCCTTTATTATACCCTCATTTTTGAAAGATATCTTCCCTAGATATAGAGTTCTAGGGTTGTTTTCTTTTTTTCGTACTTAAAGATGTTGCTCCACTGTCCCCTTGCTTTGATTGCTTCTGATGAGAACGAAGTTTTGTTCCTCTGTACATATAATGCCTTTTTTTCTCTGGCTGATTTTTCTCTTTACCACTGGTTTTGAGCAATTTAATTATGATGTGCTTAAAGGTAGTTTTACTGAAGTCTCCTGTGCTTGCAGTTTGTTGAGTTTCTTAGGGGCTGTTAGTTTACAGTTTTCATCAAATTTGGAAACAATTTTAATTATTATTTTTTCAAATATTTTTTATATTCCCCCTCTCCCTCCTCTCCTTCCAAGATTCTAATTACCATATATTAGGTCACTTGAAATTGTCCTGCACCTCACAAATGCTCTTTTCATTTTTAATTCTCTGTCTCTTTTCTTCTGCAATGTCCAAACTTCTGTGAATACCATTCTGTGTATTTGTCATCTCACAGATTGTTGTTTCATCTATAGAAATTTGACCCGAGCCATTTATATCTTCTATGTCTGTACTTAACTTCTGAACAAGTGGAATACAGTTATAATAACTGCTTTAATATGTCTGTCTGCTAATTCTAATATCTGTCTTAGTTCTGGGTTGGTTTCGATTGATCGATTTCTCTCTTCATTGTGGGCTGTATCTTTCTGCTTTTTTGCATGCCTGGCAATTTTTGCTTGAATGACAGACACTGTGAATTTTACCTGATTGGGTGTTGATATTTTTATATTCCTATAAATATTTGTTCTGGGATGCTGTTATGGTCCTCAGAAATATTTTGATCCTCTTGGGTCTTCCTTTTAAAGATCTATTAGGTAGGCTAGAGCAGTCAGTGCTTGATCTAGGATTAAATATTTCCCACTACTGAGGCAAAACCCTCCTGTGGACTCTACCCAATGCCCCATGAATCTCAAGTCTTCCAATAAGGCTAGTTGGAACAGGCTCTATTCCCAGCCCTGTGTGATCACTGAGGACTCTTACCTCTAATCTCTAGGTGGTTCTTTCCCTAGACTCAGGTAGCTTCATATGCCTGCACTGATCACTACTGAGCTGAATACTTGAGGAAGACCCTATGCAGATCTCTGGGGGTCTGCCTCTGTGCAGCTCTCTCCTCCCAGGTCTTCTGTCCTGCAGACACTAGGTGCCCTGTCCTCCTCTGACTCTCAGCTCCATCTCCTCAACTCAGGAGTCCGCCAAGCTTCACCTCCAAAATTATCAAGGCAGCAAGCTGGGGCGTCAAGAGAGCTTTGCTCATTTATTCCTCATCTCTCAGGAATCGCTACTTCTTGATGCCTGATTCTCTGTGTCTTGAAACCATTGTTTCATCTATTTTGTCCATTCTTTGGTTGACTCAGGTGATAGAGCATATCTGATCCTTATTACCCCATGTTGGTTAGAAGCAGAAGTCTCTATTCATTCATATACAATGCAATTATTGATATATTGGGGTTTAAATATACTAGCAATTACTGACAGACTTGGGTTCTCTGCACTTGATCTATGTTCCTTTTTCTCTCTTTTACTATCTACTTTTGGATGAATTCTTTTCTATTATTTCATTTTTTTACTCTGTGAGCTTAGAAATTATGCAGTCTTTTATATTCTTTCAGTAGTTACCCTAGAGATTATAACATGCTTCCTGAACTTATCAAAGTCTGATATTAAATGCTGTTTTTATGAACAATACAAAAATCTTAGAACATTTAACTTTATCTCCCTTCTCACAAATTATAAGCCAATGTTGCCATGCATTTTCTATTCTATCCATATTTTTAACCCAACAAGATGTTACTGCTGTTCTATACTATTAACACTGATTTATATTTACTTACATATTTACTGTTTTCTTGCTCTTTATATCTTCCTGTACCTCTAACCTTCCTTCTGAGGTTGTCCTTTGGCCTGAAGAATACCTTTAGTATTTTCTTTAGTGTGGATCTCATGCCAGACTGTCTCTGTTTTTGTCTGCCTGAAAATATTTTTATTTAAACTTTAGTCTTTTTTTTTAATTGAAGTACAGTTGATTTACAACATTGTGTTAGTTTCAGGTTACCTTTAATCTTGAAGGATATTTTCTTTGCATAGAAAGCCCTAGTTCAGCAGCTGTTTTTCTTATAGTATTTTAAGTCTCTGGTTTCCTTTATTTCTGTTGAAAATTAGCTGTAAGCTTAAGCACAAGGGGTGGGAGTCCAGGACCCCCAGAGGTAAGGATCTGAGACCCACCCCCTTGCTCTGGGTGGGGACCAGTGGCTTGGTGTAAGTGTAACCCAGAAGCATTCAGCCTTTTGCTGGTAAGGAAGTAAAATTCACGTTTTCCTCTTAGTCCCAGAACTGGATTCAGGTGACCATAGAGTTCTGGCGCCCCCTGGTGCCCGGCAGAGGCAAACCTAAATGTCATAGAGAAAGACTTCCTCCCAAGTCTTGAAATTTCTTTTTTTTTTTTTTTTGAAGTTTTGAACTTTATTTTATTTATTTTTTTATACAGCAGGTCCTTATTAGTTATCTACTTTATACATATTAGTGTATACACGTAGATCCCACTCTCCCAATTCATCCCACCGCCACCACCCCTGCCACTTTCCCCCCTTGGTATCTATACGTTTGTTCTCTACATCTATGTCTCTATTTCTGCTCTGCAAACCGGTTCATCTGTACCATTTTCCCACATATATGCATTAATATACGATATTTGTTTTTCTATTTCTGACTTACTTCACTCTGTATGACAGTCTCTAGATCCATCCGCGTCTCTACAGATGACCCAGTTTCGTTCCTTTTTCATGGCTGAGTAATATTCCATTGTATATATGTGCCACATCTTCTTTATCCATTCGTCTGTCGATGGGCATTTAGGTGGCTTCCATGGCCTGGCTATTGTAAATAGTGCTGCAGTGAACATTGGGGTGCATGTGTCTTTTTGAATTATGGTTTTCTCTGGGTATATTAAAGTACTTCCATAATGTGTCAAATACAAGGTCTGTTCCAGAATAAGCCAACAAGGAGACAAGACAAAGTATGTGGGGAAACAAGCCCACAGACCCCCAGATATTGAAATTATCATACACAGATCTCAAAATAAATATGCATTCTTTGTTTAAGGAGGTGAAAGACAAGATTGAGAGTTTTGGCAGAGATCTGAAAGCTGAAAAAGAAAAAAAAAAAAAAAAAAAGAATTTTGTCACGTGCCTCTTAAGACCTGTGCAGACTCTCTTGGCCTCACCCATTCCAGAGTCTTTGGCCACTTGTTTGGCTTCAGCTGTCATGGCTGTAAGCGGTTCTAAGTGGACCCACCTGACTCTATGCAGGTGCAGCGGGCAGCACAGCACCTCAGGCCCACGCTGGGGTCGCTTGGCTTCTGCCCAGGTCTTTCCTGTTACCACTGAGTCATGGAAGGCCCCAAGACTTGCTCAGCACTCATGTACGTGCAACACAGAAGTGCGGGGACTTAATGTTCCATGGGGTGAACCACTGATGAACAAGACTTGGGAACTGACTGGTAAATGAACTATTTCACGAGCCTCCTCCTGAACAGAGTGTGCCGCTCAGTCATTCTACAGCCTCTTGGAAGACGCTGTTATGAGAGAGAGTGACCATCATGCTCACCCCCAGCCCTGTCTCTGTCATGCCCCATGTCACTCCACCTTTTCTCACTTCTGATTGACTGAGTTCACTCTCTAACAAACTAATAGCACTAAGTCTCTGCTTTCTAGCTGTGTGTGTTTCCTGGGGCTGCCATAACAAAGCGCCACCAACTAGGGGACTTAAAACAACAGAAATCCATTGTCTCACAATTCTGGAGGCAGAAGTCTGCAATCAAAGCGTCAGCCAGGCTGTGCTCTCCCCAGAGCTTCGAGGGGAGAATTTTTCCTGGCTCCCTCCAGTGTCTGGTGGCCCCAGGCATTCCTTGGCTGGTGGCAGCAACACCCCATCTCTACCTCCCTCTTCACATGGCCTCCTCCCCTGTGTGTCTTCCCTCTGTGTCTGTCAGTCTCCGTGTCCAAATTTCCCATTTTAAGAAACCAGTCATATTGGATTAGGGCCCATGCTAGTGACCTCATTTTAAATTGCTTACTTCTGTTAGGATCTTATTTCCAATTAAGATCATATTCTGAGGTGTTGAAGGTTAGGACTTCAATATAATATTTTGAGGGTGCAATTCAACCCATATCACTAGGGAACCCTGGCTACGATATAAAAGAAATAAAATCTTCAGTAACTAAGTAATAATAGACAGCCAACCCATTTGATGGGCTCAAGAGCCAATTAGATTGAGCTAAAGATGGGTTGGAAGAGAATATCCAGAATAAAGCACAGGAATAGAAGAGAATGGAGGGGAATAAAAGAAGAGATGTTAAGATCTCACTACTCCTATTTAACATAGTACTGGAAGTTCTACCCAGAGCAATCAGGCAAGAAAAAGAAAAAAAAGGCATCCAAATCGAAAAAGAAGTAAATTGTCTGTTTGAAGATAATATGATCTTATATAGAGAAAATTTTAAAGAGTCTACTGAAAAACATTAGAACTAACAAACAAATTCAGTAGTTTTTCAGGATACAAAATCAACATACAGAAATCATTTGCATTTCTATATACTAACAATGAAATATCTGAAAAAGAAAGAAAACAATCCCATTTACAATTTATAATACATCAAAAAACAATAAAATACTTAGAAATAAATTTAACCAAGGAGGTGAAAAAGCTGCACAATGAAAATCATAAAACTTTGATGAAAGAAATTGAAGAAGACACAAATAAATGGAAAAATACCCTGTGTTCATGGATGGAAAGAATTAATAGTGTTAAAATGTCCATTCTGGGGCTTCCCTGGTGGCTCAGTGGTTAAGAATCCACCTGCCAATGCAGGGGACACAGGTTCGAGCCCTGGTCTGGGAAGGTCCCACATGCCATGGAGCAACTAAGCTCGTGCGCCACAACTACTGGAGCCCATGCACCTAGAGCCCGTGCTCCACAACAAAAGAAGCCACCACAATGAGAAGCCCGTGCACCGCAACAAAGAATAGCCCCTGCTCGCCGCAACTAGAGAAAGCCTGAGTGCAGCAACAAAGACCCAAAGCAGCCAAAAAATAAATTAAAATTTTTTTTAAATAAAAAATAAATAAAATGTCTTGGGACTTCCCTGGTGGTCCAGTGGCTAAGGCTCCACACTCCCAATGCAGGGGGTCCGGGTTTGATCCCTGATCAGGGAACTAGATCCCACATGCCGCAACTAAAAGATCGCGCAGGCTTCCCTGGTGGCGCAGTGGTTGAGAGTCCGCCTGCCGAGGCAGGGGACGCGAGTTCGTGCCCTGGTCCGGGAAGGTCCCACATGCCGCGGAGCGGCTGGGCCCGTGAGCCATGGCCGCTGAGTCTGCACGTCCAGAGCCTGTGCTCCACAACGGGAGAGGCCATGACAGTGAGAGGCCCACGTACCGCAAAAAAAAAGATCGCGCATGCCGCAACGAAGGTGCAGCCAAACAAACAAATAAATAAATAAAAATATATTTTTTAAATGTCTAAATGATGGTATTAAAGAGTTCTTGGCCCAGAGGGTTTTACAAATTAGTGTTAGCTAACACTCACATAAAGATCAGTTCTACGTTAGTCAAAGTATGCCAAGTCTTAGAAAAAGAAATTTCCTCACTTGAGTTCGTGAAGTTAACATATCCTTAATATAAAAGCTTTCTTAAGTTATTCTAAATGGAGAAATGAAAAATTTTCATTTCTTAAGATAGATGGAGGGCTTCCCTGGTGGCGCAGTGGTTGAGAGTCCGCCTGCCGATGCAGGGGACACGAGTTCGTGCCCCGGTCCGGGAAGATCCCACATGCCGCGGAGCGGCTGGGCCCGTGAGCCATGGCCGCTGAGCCTGCGCGTCCGGAGCCTGTGCTCCGCAACGGGAAAGGCCACAGCAGTGAGAGACCCGCGTACCACAAAAAAAAAAAAAAAAAAAAAAAAAAAAAAAAAAAAAAAAAAAAAAAAAAAAAAAAAGATGGAAAAAATAAGTAAAATACTACAACATTAAATCAAATATGTATTAATACCCTATGATCAAGTAGTTTTTATTCCAAGAAAACAAGAATGTGTCAATATTAAGAAAACAATGGATAGAACTAATTAAAACAACAAATTAGAGGATTAAAACTAAATTCGAGTAGAAGGAAATGTCCTAAGCTTGATAGACTATTCACACAAAGCCAACAGCAAACATCTTATTAAACAGTGAAACTCTAAAGCTGTTCCTATAAATATCAAGAACAGAAGAATTAACTCAGTATCACCCCTGTTATTCAATGTTGTTTTGGAGGTGGTAACTAAGTTACAAAACATGAAAACTAAAAGCAAATTTCTGCTTCTGGCATCTCTTTGCAGAGCAAATTCCTTGAGGCATAGCTGATCTCACAAAAGACAGGAGAGGAAATAGCTATGACCTAGAACCTGAGCACCAGGTGACCAGGAGGGACAGGAGGGCTCTGAGGACAGATAGTGACAGTGTCCCTGGGGATGTGGAGTTAGCCAGTGGCAAGGAGCTCAGCTGAAAATCCTACAATGATGGCAGACCTTCAAGTGGGGTTAGTGATCCCAAACTGGTACCATCCCTTGGCTACTCACAAAAGATGAAACAAATAATCTCTGGAGGGAATTATCCCCAATTCAGATGGAAGACTCCTCTAGAAGACCAAGCAATGAGTTCATAATCAAAGGTCACCAAGCATGTGAGGAGGCATGTGGGTGAGAATAGAAGGAAAAGCAAGCAGCACATTCAGACTCACAAAGATACTGGTGTTGGTATATCAGCATATAGAAAAATATGTGCAAAATGTTTAAAGGAATTAGGACATCATCACAACGAATCAAGAATAATTGGGGCAATATCAACAGAAGGATCAGGGAAAGACTACAAGCGATGATACCTCAGTTCCGGTGAACACACCAAGCATCCATATCTTGGTTTCTAAATATCGTTTCCCTCCAAAGGGAACCTCCTTCAAGCAATAACTGATTTGTGGTCTGGAGTAGAGAATGGTAAGATGAGGCTGGAACACCTGTGCTAAAATCAAGGAAATGTTCGAAGATTATTAGATTCTTGCCAAAAGACACAGAAGCCAGCTTGACATGACACTAAATTAACACTTTCAGTAAATAAAAGTTTATGCATCCATTTTGACATTCAAAAAGAGAGAGAGAGGGGCTTCCCTGGTGGCGCAGCGGTTGAGAGTCCGCCTGCCGATGCAGGGGACACGGGTTCGTGCCCCGGTCCGGGAAGATCCCACATGCCGCGGAGCGGCTGGGCCCGTGAGCCGTGGCCGCTGAGCCTGCGCGTCCGGAGCCTGTACGCAGCAACGAGAGAGGCCACAACAGTGAGAGGCCCGCGTACCGCAAAAAAAAAAAAGAGAGAGAGGGAGAAAAGGGAGGAAGCTTCTTACAGAATGGCAGCCAATTCAGCTAGAAGAAATAATAAGTTTAGGAAGTCACAACTTTGAAACCACCAATAAATGATTAATAACGGATTCATTAATTGAATTCATGGTAGTAATAACTGATTCAGGTAAGAGTCATCAGTGAAAAACAAAACCACTAGGTGAAAGGTTGTTGAGTGAAGCAAACCTTATCATTGCCCTCAGACATTACATTTCGCCATGCTCCAGGTGACCTCCAACTGCCATTTCTGCATCTCCACCCCAGGGCTTTCTGCCCACAGATGGGACAGGCCAGAAGCTCTGGTGCATTGAATTAGGCAGAATTCCCCAAAGAAAGAGAAACAATCAGCGACAGAGATAGAGATACAGAAATAGACACAAATACAAATATAAAAGGAGATTCATTACAGGAACTGGATCACAAAATTATGGAGCCTGAGAAGTACCACAACCTGCTGTCTGCAAGCTATAGACCCAGGAATTACTTGGACTATAATTCAGTCCAAGGCCAAAGACCAAAGAACCAGAAGAGCCTATGGTGTAAATGCCAGTTCGAGGACAGGAAAATATGAGATGTGATGACCCAGCGCAAGCAGTGAGTCAGGACAAAAGGGGCAAATTCCTCCTTCCTCCATGTTTTATTCTATTCAGATCTCAGCAGATTGGATGATGCCCACACACAATGGGGAGTGTGATCTGCTTTACTGAGTCCCCAGTTCAAATGCTAATATAATCCAGAGACACCTTCACAAGTATACCTGGAAACGTTTAATCTGGGCACCCCATGGCCAGTCAAGCTGACACTAAAATCAACCATCCAATGTATTAACAACTTTTGAAGAGTCCACAACCAATGACTGATGGAGGGTGATGCACAAATACGTCATCCCCCTTGGCCCCCTCAAGGGAGGCATTCTGAGGCAGTTTCCACCATTTCCCAGGGCTCCTCAGCAGTGCAGGGTTTGAGCTGCTGTTGTGGTGGCTGACTTAACAAGACAGCTGTTATTGGCTGTATCCCTTCCAGGTGTAACTTCTCCACTCCCTTCCCAAATACATTTCTTACTTTCAAGTCCTCATCTCGGGGTCAACTTCGGGAGGAACACGGCCTGAGTTAGTTGGTATCAGCAGTCATCCTAGGAAGCACATCTTCAGGGGGGATTCTGGAACTGGACCACCAGCCACAGGGATGCTGGTGTGAGTAGGGCCGTCACCACCATGGCATGTGACAGCATCATAATCACAGCATCATAATCACTGAGATGAACTAAGGGAAGAGACAGGTAAAAGGGGAGGTACTGACGTGTGGAATATATCTAGCACCAGGGAGATATGGTGGAAATGGTGATTTTTCAAGAGCAATGGAGTTGTTTGGTCGATGTTAAGTGCCTTTGATGTGTTGCAGGGCAGGGGAGGGGGGAATGACAGGTTTTAAGTCAGCTTACCACTAACTCAGGGCATGATGTGGAAGGCAGAAGGCCTCATGACAGCACCTAAAGTGATTGTCATCCCCTGGAGCTGGAAGGTAGGACCTGATGGTAAGGGTGGTAGAATTACAGAGAAGCCTGATCTCACAACCTGGACAAATCTCCTTATGCTACATTCAGGGCTCCCGGATATCTGGGCTATGGATAACCGAGTGGGTGCTGGAAGTGGCAAGAAATGGATCCTCCCCCAGAGCCTCTGGAGGGAGTGTGGCCCTGCAGACACCTTGATTTTAGCTCAGTGACACTGATCTCATATCTCTGTTCTCCAGAACTGTGATAGAATATATTTCTATTGTTTTAAGCTATCATGTTTGTGGTAGTTTGTTATAGCAGCCACCAAAATTGGCCTTATGATGAATCATATAAAAACCTGCAACACACTTCTAAGAATTGAAAACATTCATAGTACCTTCTCTAGTCAGAGAAAAATTAAGCAAACCTTTTTTGGGGGAGGGGGAGGTTGTCATTTGTTATTGTATGTAACAAAAAGTTAACTTTAAAAAAATCTTCAGCCAGAAAATTGAAGGGAATTCAGAAACATATTTCTTGGGCTTCCCTGGTGGTGCAGTGGTTGAGAATCTGCCTGCCAATGCAGGGGACACGGGTTCGAGCCCTGGTCCAGGAAGATCCCACATGCCACAGAGCAACTAAGCCCATGTGCCACAACTACTGAGCCTGTGCTCTAGAGCCCACGAGCCACAACTACTGAGACCACGTGCTGCAACTACTGAAGCCCATGTGCCTAGAGCCCATGCTCTGCAACAAGAGAGGCCACCACAGTGAGAAGCCTGCAAACCTCAAGAAGAGTAGCCCCCACTCGCTGCAATTGGAGAAAGCCTGTGCACAGCAACAAAGACCCAGCACAGCCAAAAATAAATAAATTAAATTAAATTAAAAAAAAAAAGAAATATATTTCTTAATAACCCATCAGTAAAAGAAAAAAAAAATCACTATTTGAGAAAGGAGATATAAATATGGAAAGAGAGAAAACCAGAGTAGTAGATTGAAATTGGATGTACTGATGTGAACTAATAGTTTTCAAAATATATATTTATAAAAATAAATATAGGGGGGCTTCCCTGGTGGCGCAGTGGTTGAGAGTCCGCCTGCCGATGCAGGGGACACGGGTTCGTGCCCCGCTCCGGGAAGATCCCACGTGCCGCGGAGCGGCTGGGCCCGTGAGCCATGGCCGCTGAGCCTGCGCATCTGGAGCCTGTGCTCCGCAACGGGAGAGGCCACAACAGTGAGGGGCCCGTGTACCGCAAAATAAATAAATAAATAAATAAGTAAATATGTAAATATATATCCTTATATAATATTTATATACACACTCATACACATATGTATGTGTGTGTGTTTCCACTGAGACAGCCTAGAAGCAACGACACCCACAAAGCAGTGAGTGCACCAGAGGCCAGATCTGGGCTTCTCAATATCATTTTCCAATGAAGGTGGCAACAATCACTGAAGAAATGGCTAATTCCAAGACTGAGGCAGGGTATGTACCAGATGAGCCTGGAACATCTTCTCAGGTAGAAAACCAGAAACTGCTCAAAGAAGAATAGGGACATGTCAAGAGATCACAGAAGTCAGCGTGAATGGGCTCCCACTGGCCAAATCAGGAAAAATTTGAGTATCAAAACAAAAATAATAAACGGTGTCCATACTGATACAAATAAACACATTGAAACTTTGATAAGGAATGGAATATTTACAGAGTTACAAAATACCTCCCCACAAAATACTTATTAATGAGATTGGGGAAAAAAATAACTTTACACAGGAATAGCCTGGCAGACACCACCTTAATGAAGGGGTCAAAAGAGCATCGACAGTAATGGGACAAATTGCAGTTATGTGCCAGTGATAATGTTCAACAAGAAAATCTCAGCATCACTTCTGTAATCTTCCTACCAAAGATGGATGACCTGAATGTAATCACGAGGAAACAGACAGACCCACATTGGGGGACATTCTACAAAATGACTGGTTTTAGTTGGCGAAAGTATAAAGGTCATGAAATTAAGGGGGCACTGAAGAATTGCTGAAGATTGAAGGAGACCAAAAAGACATGGAAACTAAGTGCAACATGTGATTTTGGATTGGATCTTTCTATTCTATTAGTAAAAGTATCCAAACTTGAGTGGGGTGTAAGGATTAGATGGCAGTGATGTACCCATGATAATTTCCTGATTTTCATTGTTCCATTGTAGTTATGTAGGAGAATGTCCTGAGTTTGTAGAAAATATGGACTGCAGTACTAGGGGTGATGGAGCATTATGAAAGCAACTGACTCTCAAATAGTGCAGAAAACATTTAGAATGTTCATATTGCACTATCAACCCAGCACTAAACAAATGTCTGTCTGCTGAAGGAGGAATAAATCAGCTATGTTCTAATCACACAAGGTGATACTATGCAGCCACGAGAAAGAAGGAAATGCAACCACGCACACAGTATGGATGAATATCAAACCAGTGAAACCGAGAGAAGAAGCCAGACATAGACGAATAAATAGAAATGGTTCTATTTAAGTAAAGCTCAAACAGACAAAACTAATCTGTAGGGTTCAACGTCTATAGAGAGGTCACCCTTGGGGCCGTGGGAGGTATTAATAGCAGAAGATGCATAGGAAGGCCTTGGAGGGTTTGGTAATGTTATCTTTTTTGATCCATGTGTTGTTCATTTGGTGATAATTGATCAAGCTGTACATTTATGTACAGCTTTATGTATACAAGACTTCAGCAAAAACTTTTTTAAGGGGGGGTGACCTATATAACCTCTGAGTACTTCTGTTTAATGTGTAATGACTTCAAGAGAGGTGGCCTAATGTGATGGTTAAGGGCACACACTGTAGAGCTGGCCTCTTAGTTTGAAACCTCATTTCTGCCAATATCTAGCCATTTGACCAGGGAAGAGCTTCTTAAACTCTGCATGTCTCACTTTTTTCACCTCGTGGGTTTTTTTAAACCACTTCAAATATTGTTTCAAAGATTAGGTTAGGTATCCTGAATGATACCTGGCACAGGTTTATTTATTTGCTAGAATTTAGTTATTTCTATGACAAGTTTTGAATATTCTCAATAGGAAGAAAAGTGCCATTCTTCCTGACTGCTCAGCAGCTAATCCAGAAAGGCAATATTCATGAGTTACCAGGCCATTTATGCATTCACAAATATATTTTGATCATCTATTGTTTATCAGACACTGAACTGGGACTGGGAGGTCCACAACTGAACAAGTCAAGCATCATAAAAATTTTAACATTTCCATTCATCTTTTAAAAACAATTTTAATATACTTCTGAAGAGCTTGTGGTTCCAAGAAATGATAGTGGAAATCTCAAAAATTAATATTGAACTGTAAGAAAATGCTATATATCAAGACTTGTGCAAGACAAAAAAAAGCAGTACTTAGAAATTTAAAAGCTTAAATGCATATATTAGTAACAAAGAAAGACTGTCCATTAACGAGCTAAGTGTCCACTTCAAGAAGATGAAAAGAAACTACAGAACAAATCTAAATAAAATAAGGGAAAATAATAAACATAAGAGATTAAATTAAAAAAGAGGGAAAAAGCCGAATTGGTTCTTTGGACAGGTTAATAAATAAGACAAATCTATGATGAAAACAATATGAAATAGAAAATGCACAAATTTTAAAAAGTTTAAAATGTAAAAAGGGCTAGCCAAACTAAGTAAAAATGAAAAGCAGCATACCAAAATGAGTGGGATATAGTTAATGCCATGCTTAAAAGGAAATTTATAGCATTACATTTTTTTATTTAAAAAAAAACACTTTCCAATTAATCATCTAAATCTCTGCCATAAGAAATTTTAAAAAAGAAAAGAAAAAATAAAGTCAAAGCAAACAGAAGGCAGGAAATAATAAATATAAGAGCAGAAACCAAGTAAGATGAAAACAGAAAAAAAAAAAAAGGAAACATATCAATGAAACCAAAAGCTGATTCTTTGAAAAGATTAGTAAAGTTGATATACCACTAGTCAGACTAACAAAGAATAAAGAATATAAAAGATACAAATTACCAGTATCAGAAATGAAAGAGAGGAAATTGCTACACTCCCCACAGACATGATAAGAATAATAAAGGAATATAAAAACAACTCTCTGCACATGAATTCAACAAATTAGGTAAAATAGACCAATTTCTTGAAATGATGCAATCTATCAAAACTCACTCAATGAGAAATGGATAACTGGAACAGTCTTATAGATACTAAAGAAGTTGAATTTGCAGTTAAAAATGTTCCAGCAAGGAAAATATCAGGCCCCATGATTTCACTGGCAAATTCTACTAAACATTTATGGAAGAAATAGCCAGGGTTCTACACAATCTCTTCCAGAAATTAGAAAAAGAAGGAACACTTCCACACTCATTTTACGAGGTGAACCAGTATAAAAAAAGAAAAAGAAAAACAGACAAAGATGGTACAAGAAAGGAAAACTATAGGGCTTCCTTGGTAGCATGGTGATTAAGAATCTGCCTGCCACTGCAGGGGACACGGGTTCAAGCCCTGGTCCAGGAAGATCCCACATGCCACAGAGCAACTAAGCCCATACGCCACAACTACTGAGCCTGCGTGCCACAACTCCTGAAGTCCACAAACCTAGAGCCTGTGCTCCTCAACAAGAGAAGCCACTGCAATGAGAAGACCACACACTGCAACGAAGAATAGCCCCCGCTCACCACAACTAGAGAAAGCCCGTGCGCAGCAACGAAGACCCAATGCAGCCAAAAATAAATTAATTAAATAAATAAACTTTTTTTAAAAAGGAAACTATAAACCAATAGCCCTCATGAACACAGATACAAAAATCCATAATTGGCAAATAGATTACAGCAATATACTTTTTTTTTTTTTTTTTTTTTTTTGCAGTACGCAGGCTTCTCACTGTTGTGGCCTCTCCTGTTGTGGAGCACAGGCTCCGGACGTGCAGGGTCAGCGGCCATGGCTCATGGGCCCAGCCGCTCCACAGCATGTGGGAATTTCCCGGACCGGGGCACGAACCCACGTCCCCTGCATCGACAGGAGGACTCTCAACCACTGCGCCACCAGGGAAGCCCAGCAATATACATTTAAAAAAATCACAACCAAGTCAGTTTTATCCAGAAGTATAAAGCTGTTTCACTATATGAAAATCAATCCACGTAACCCACCATATTAACAGACTAAAAAAGAAAAATAACTTGACAAATTTCCATGACTGAAGTCATTCAGTCCTCCAACCACAATGGATTTAAATTAAAAATAAATTATGTAAAGAGAATTAGAAAATCTCCAACTATAAGTTAAACAATACATTTTAAAATAAAATAAGTTAAACAACATATTTTAAAATAATCCTTGAGTCAAAGAAGATACCAAAATAGAAATTAGAAAATATATTTGAACTACCTTATAATAAAGATAGTACATCTCCAAATTTGGGGAATACAAGTTAAAGCAATACTTAGAAATAAATTTATAGCTTCATTGCATAAATTACAATTTTTAATTGGCTCAGAAGCAATTATTAAGTTTTAATCTCAAGAAAGCTGGAGAGAGAAAAACAAATAAACTGAAGGAAAGTAGAAAATATGAGCAGAAATCAATGCAATAGAAAATTCACATATAATCAATAAAACCAAAGTTGATTCTTTAGGAAAAAAATGAATAAAATTTTAAACCCTATCAAGAGTGATAAAAAAGAGGGAAAAAGTCAAATTGTCAATATCACTAAATAAAAGGGGACAGCTACAGACCCTACAAATGTCAAAAACAAAATGAATGTCATGAAGAATGTACCAATAAATTTGACAATGGCATTCTTCACAGAATTAGAAGAAAAAATTTTACAGTTCGTATGGAAACACAAAAGACCCCAAATAGCCAAAGCAATCTTGAGAAAGAAAAACAAAGTTTAGGAGGGAGGGAGATGCAAGAGGGAGGAGATATGGGAACATATGTATATGTATAACTGATTCACTTCGCTATAAAGCAGAAACTAACACACCATTGTAAAGCAATTATACTCCAATAAAGATGAAAAAAAAAAAAAGAAAAACAGAGTTGGAGGAATCAGGCTCCCCGACTTCAAACTACACCACAAAGCTACAGTAATCAAGACAGTATGATACTGGCACAAAAACAGAAATATAGATCAATGGTATGAGATAGAATGCCCAAAGATAAACCCATGCACATATGGGCACATAATTTACAACAAAGGAGGCAAGAACACACAATGGAGAAAAGACAGCCTCTTCAATAAGTGGTGCTGGGAAAACTGGACAGCTACATGTAAAAGATTGAAATTAGAACACTCCCTAACACCATACACAAAAATAAACTCCAAATGGATTAAAGACTTTAATGTAAGACCAGACACTATAAAGCTCTTAGAGGAAAACATAGGAAAAACACACTTTGACATAAACCACAGCAACTCTTTTTTGAGCCACCTCCTAAAGTAATGGAAATAAAAACAAAAATAAACAAATAGGACTTAATGAACCTTAAAAGCTTTTGCACAGCAAAGGAAACCATAAACAGAATGGGAGAAAATATTTGCAAATGAAACAGCAGACAAAGGATTAATCTCCAAAATATACAAACAGCTCATGGAGCTCAATATCAAAACAACAAACAATCCAGTTAAAAAATGCGTGGAAGGCCTAAATAGACATTTCACCAAGGAAGACATACAGATGAACCTAGTTACAGGGCAGAAATAAAGAGGTAGACATAGAGAATGGACTTGAGGACATGGGATGGGAGGGCAAAGCTGGGGTGAAGTGAGAGTAACATCGACATGTATACACTACCGAATGTAAATTAGCTAGTGGAAAGCAGCAGCATAGCACAGGGAGATAGGCTCGGTGCTTTGCGATGACCTAGAGGAGTGGGATAGAGAGGATGGGAGGGAAGTTCAAGAGGGAGGGGATATGGGGACATGTGTATGCATATGGCTGATTCACTTTGTTGTGCAACAGAAGCTAACGGTATTGTGAAGCAATTATACTCCAATAAAGATCTATTTTAAAAATAATGTATATATACATATATATGTTTACATATATTTATATATATATTTAACTGAATCACTTTGCTGTACAGCAGTAATTAACACAACATTGTAAATCAACTATACTTCAATTTAAAGATAAAAATTCTTAACAAAATAGGTGTAGAAGGAATTGACCTTAACATAATAAAAGCTATGTATAAGAAGTCCACAGTGGGGCTTCCCTGGTGGCGCAGTGGTTGAGAGTCCGCCTGCCGACGCAGGGGACACGGGTTCATGCCCCGGTCTGGGAAGATCCCACATGCCGCAGAGCGGCTAGGCCCATGAGCCATGGCCGCTGGGCCTGCGTGTCCGGAGCCTGTGCTCTGCAACAGGAGAGGCCACGGCAGTGAGAGGCCCGCATACTGCAAAAAAAAAAAAGAAAAGAAAAGAATCCCATTTACAATAGCATCAAGAAGAATAAAATATTTAGGAATAAGCTTAACCAAGGAGGTGAAAGACTTCTACACTGAAAATTACAAGACATTGATGAGAAACATTAAAGAGGACACAAAAAATAGGAAAGACATCTCATGTTCATGGATTAGAAGATTTAGTATTGTTAAAACATCCATATTACCCAAAGCTATCTACAGACTCAAAGCAATCCCTATCAAAATCCCAATGACATTTTTTACTGAAATAGAAAAAACAATTCTAAAATTTATACAGAACCACAAAAGTCCCTGAATAGCCAAAGCAATCTTCAGGAGAAAACAAAGCTGAAGGCATGACACATCCTGATTTCAAAATATACTACATGGTACTGACATAAAACCAGACATAGAGACCAATGGATCAGAATAGAGAGTCCAGAAAAAAACTGACACATATACAGTCAACTGATCTTCAATAAGGGTGCCAAGGATACACAATGGGGAAAGAATAGTCTCTTCAACAAATGGTATTGGGAATATTGGATATCCGCATGCAAAAGAATGATACTGTGACCTTATCTTACACCATACACAAAAATCAACTCAAAGTAAAGATTTAAGTGTAAGACCTGAAACGGTAAAACTCCTAGAAGGAAACATAGGGGGAAAGCTTCATGACATTGGTCTGGCAATGATCTCGTGGATATGACACCAAAACCACAAGAAACAAAAGCAAAAATAGGACTACATCAAACTAAAAAATAAAAAGCTTCTGGACAGAAATGGAAACTGTCAACAGAATGAAAAAGCAAACTACAGAATAGGAGAAAATATTTGCAAACTATATATCTGATAAGGGGTTAATATTCAAAATATATAAGGAACTCCTACAACTCAATAGCAAAGAAACAAATAACCCGATTAAAGAATGGGTAGAAGACTTGAATAGACATTTCTCAAAATAAGACATACAAATGGGCAACAGGTACATGAAAAGATGCTCGACATCACTAATCATCAGAGAAATGCAAATCAAAACCATAATGAGATATCACTTCAGACCCATTCGAAAGGCTATTATCAAATTTTAAAAAAAGATAAGTGTTGGCAAGGGGAGAAATCCCAAGCCTTGTACACCATTGGGAATGTAAAATGGTGTAGCTGCTATGGAAAACAGAACTTAAAAAATTAAAAACAGAACTACTATATTATCAAGCAATCTCATTTCTGGACATACATCTAAAAGAACTGAAATCAGTATCTCAGAGACATCTGCATTTCCAAGTTCATTTGCAGCATTATTCTCAATAGCCAAGATATGGAAACAATCTAAATGACCACTGACAGATGAATGGATAAAGAAAATGTGTTACTAAGGTAGACTTCATGTTAAGTGAAATTTTTTTTTAAAAAGACCCCTCCCCTCCTGCCAGCCGCATGGTGGACCACGGACTGAGAGGGCAAGATGGAGTTGGTGAGGTTAGCAACAGGGAAGGTTTCGGGGGTCATAACCAGAGAACTGGAGGGCCCAGGAGCTCCACCTAGTGTCACCCCATCCACCTCTGCCTCCACCCTGGCTCAGCCCCAGTCCCTTCTCTCTGGGAACAGCATCGTTTCTTCAGCCCATCTTCCCCCGTCCAAACCAACCACCACACCCTCATCAGCCAGCAGAGTTGGCTCCATGTTTGAAAATGTCATGGGACTTCCCTGGTGGCACAGTGGTTAGGAATCCGCCTGCCAATGCAGGGGACACGGGTTTGAGCCCTGGTCCGGGAAGATCCCACATGCCACGGAGCAACTACGCCCATGCACCACAACTACTGAGCCTGTGCTCTAGAGCTCGTGAGCCACAACTACTGAGCCCGTGTGCCACAACTGCTGAAGCCCGCGCACCTAGTCCCATGTTCAACAAGAGAAGCCACCACAATGAGAAGCCCACGCACCACAACGAAGAGTAGCTCCCGCTCACAGCAACTAGAGAAAGCCTGCGCGCAGCAACAAAGACCCAACGCAGCCAAAAGTTTTAAAACTTTAAAAAATAAAAAAATTTTTAAAATGTCATGGATCCAGCTCTCTGGCTGACTAGTCTTCCCAGTGGCCTGGAAAATAAAGTCTCAAATCGCAGAGAGGGTGGACCCCGTGGTGAATAAGGAAAGAGCTACTGGCAGCCGTGTGGCATCTATGGGGCAGTGGGGGAGCCTGCCTGCCATGAGAGCCAGAGGGAGAGAAAGAAACCAGGACGCGGACAGGCGCTTGAATGCTGAATCAAGCCTCACCTGAAGGCAGTGCCTGAACCAGTGGAGTCCTTTTATTGTTTGAGTCCGTTTGAGGTGGTTTTCTATCACAACAGAGAGTTCCAACAGATATAACCCCTGTTAAAATACAAACTCCAAGAGGGCAGGACTGTGTCAGTCTTGTTGGTCCTGTAGCTCTGGCACCTAAAACATAGTAGTTGCTAAATAAAAGTTGGTGGCATGGGAAGGTGCCCAGGAGGGAGAGGGGGTAAGGGAGGCCCACGGTGCTGGGCAATGTGTGGGGAATGAGCCTGCCCACGTCCTGACACACCCCAAGGCCTGGTCCATCTCTGGCTACCCTGGAAACACTGCCCAGTGCCCTGACGCTGGCTTGATAACAGGGACATCCAGACATGTCGTCATAGTGGGAGCTCGTTAGGGTTCATTTTCAAATTTTATTTTTCCCCAAGCAAGATACACTAGACTCCTGCTACTCAGAATGGGAAGTACAGACTCTCAGGCCCTTGCCAGGCCGCTTGAATCGGAATTGGCATTTTACCACAACGCCCGGGGCCAGCGGATCCCCGCGTACCTCAGGGTTTGAAGGACCTAGCCACACTGCACAGTTTTGTTTCTCCTCGGCCTGGGGAGTGGGGTGGCAGTTGGGTACCACCTGATCCTGCACAGGGGCTCTGCGCCCCCATGGGCCCAGGTGTGTGTGTTGGGGGGGGGCTCGGGGGCAGGTCTCAGGCTCCTTCCCTGACCTCCTGCCCACCTAGCCCCTGGCCCCTGGGCTGTGGGGATCCCCACAAGGATCCCACACATCAGGCTGAGACATCGGGAAGCCCGTCCCTGAATGGCCTCCTGGGGTGAGGACCCAGGGGCTGGGGGCCAGCTGTGAGCAAGGACTGTGACCAGCCTGGCCCTGCCTGTGCCCTTCCTCCCTCCACTGCCCCTGCCCAGTTCAGTCCCCCAGAGCCCTGCCTCCTGGTGGGTCCCTGGCCTCTGCCCCCATCCCTTCCAAGCTGACCTGCTCCAGGCTGCCCAAGGGAACGTCCCTGTGAGCCCCTCCCTCCCCAGCTCTGAATCCATCCTTGGCTCCCACCGTCCTGGGAGAAGGCCCGGCTGCTCAGCCTGGCAGTCTGCAGCGGGCGGGCCTAGCCCCTGCCCTTGGCCACGGGACACCCCACCTCCTCTTGGCTGCTCTCTAGGAAGTGGCCGAGGGGACTCCTCGGGTCAGTGATCTCACACTGCTTCCCAGCAGCGTGGAGGCTTTGGGGCCCACCTGCCACCCACATAAAACACAGCACAGCCGGGTGCCTGCTCCAGGTTCAGGGGCACCGTCGGTGGAGTGACCTGTGTGGCAGCCCCATTAGGAAGCCACACACACACACACACACACACACACACACACACACACACCCCACAGCCTGCAATTTCTCCCCTTAGACCAGCGGTCCCCAACCTTTTGGGGGAAGACAATTTTTCCAAGGACGTGGCAGTGTGGGTGATGATTCAGGCAGTAACGCGACAATGGGGAGCGATGGGCAGTGGCAGAGGAAGCTTCTCTCTCGCCCGTCGATCACCTCCTGCTCTGCGACCCGGCTCCTAAGGGGCCGAGGACCAGTACCGGTCTGTGGCCTGGTGGTTGGGGACCCCTGCCTTAGTCCTTCCTTTGTGTTAAATTCTCAGCCCCTTTAAAACGCAGCTCCCCTTGGGGGTGGCCCCACATTCAGGCTGCCATTTGCAAAGTTGGGGGCAGGAAACAAAGCAGAACACTCCCCCCTGGGGGACTTGGGGGGTCAGGGCCTCGTTGGGGAGGGTTTCCAGGTGGTCGCTACTCCCTGGGGAGGAGAAGGCTGGTGGGATTTGGGGCCACGGTCAGGTTTCTAGGCACTGGGATTTGGGCCCCAAGGGTGGCTTGGGGTTGGGGAAGGTGGACCCCAGGAAGATGGTCCCAGACGCCCCCCACCGAGGGAAAGCCAAAAGCATGTGTTGCCCCTGCCCTTACCAGGGGTACCCAGAGGAAAGACAGCTGGGATCTTGCCCTGGGACTCAAAACGAGCTCTGGACAAGGGGGCAGATGCCTGAAGGGTCCCAGCTGCCCCGGGGGACAGCCACCATCCCAGGGAGCCATCTCTCTCAGCCTCGTGGCCGCCAGCCACCTGGGCAGATGGGGGGCACGTCAACCACTGAGGAATGGGCGTCAATGAGGGGAGACCTCCAGCCCACCCGTAGGGTCACAGCCCCGACCCAGGACTGACTGTCATCCTCGCCCGCTCTCCCTCTGCTCCCCATCAGTCCTCCAGCGCAGACGCTCCATGCTCTTCTCTGGCCCACCCCAATCCCAGGGTTTTCCCTCTCCTTCCAGACCACTGAAGTGGCCCTCGCCTGACCTCCCTGGGACCCTACAATTCAGCCTAGACCTCCCCTGCTCCAGGGTAGGACCCCTGTCCCAAGGGCAGGATCTGGAGGTCAGGAATGGAATCCTGGCCCCCATCAGCCTAGGGGTGTCCTCGTAGGACCAGAGGGACCCTATGGGCCTGGGATCCATGTGGAAGATGTGGCTGCAGCAGACTGGGAGGGATCGCGAGGGAGGGAGGAGGGGCAGGACAGACTAGAGGGAGGGATTTCTGGGTACCTGGGGAAACTGTGAGTCTGGGACCAATAAGGACCCCACTCACTCAGCAAATGTTCACTGACAACTCCTGGGTGCCAGGCCCTGGGCTGGGTGCTGGAGACACAGAGGCGGAGGGTGCCGTCAACGGGGCGGGACAGACCAGAACACAGCCTTTCCTTGAGGTCCGAAGGCCCAGAGGAGGGCTGCCCTGTAGGAAGATCAAGGAGGTCGTCCTGGAGGAGGTGGCACCTGGTCAGACCTCGCAGGATGGGAGTGATTTAGCCATTATTATTATTGCTATTGCTGTTGCTGTTGTTTGCCAGGGACCAGGCAAAGGGCTTCCTCTGCGTTGCTGTAACCGGTCCTCCTGATGACACTTAGTGGGTCTCTGCCCCGTTTTGCCAAGGAGGACAGTTTGGCCTGTGCAGGACCACAGAGCATGGAGGTGGGTGATGGACCAGGTCGCCCATCGCTCCAGGGCCCAAAGTGGGTGAGGCTTCAAGAATGATCTGCCCACCTGGCCCCCCTGGGAGCAGTAAGAGGGTATGTGGTCTGTAGAGTTTAAAAACAGTAACCAAACCAACTAAGAGTCCTTCCAGAGTCTAAACCTTAGATATAAATACCCATTAGCCCCACCCCAGCCCCCAGGCCACGCTGGATACAAAAGATCAGAGCAGAAACACTGTCTCCACCCTCAGTGACCTTCCTGGCGGTGACAGCACAGATTCTCCATTCCATCTCCTCACAAACTTTCCTTGCAAAACACAGGCGCCGAGTCTTCCAAGATCATGAATCAGTTTAAGTGCAGCCCTCGGTGGGAGGGTCACAGCACAGGAGCTGGAGCCCAGTGGAGGCACACGCCCAGGTGGACCTGACCTCTCTGGTCCAATAGCCCCAGCACAGACTCGAGGGACGGTGCCGTCTGTAGGTCCTGAGGCCCCAGGGTCCTCGTGAGACACGAGGAAGCACCTGTGACAGAAGGCACGCGGACAAGAGCGGGGAAACGTTGGCTGTTACCACATGACAGCCACAGGGAATGTGGCACAAGGGTTCAGGCCTCATCGCCAGCCTGGTGGACACAGACAGGATAGTGGAAGGGAGTGGGACCCCGTCACCCAACCTCTGGGGCCCCAACCGAGGGCTCCCGCACCTGTGCCCAGCACTCCAACCCCCACGGAAGGCCCAGTGCAGGGCAGAGACCCAGGCCATCACCGTCCAGAGAGACACATGGATCAGGGCTCCGGCAGCCCCAGGCCCCCCAGGCACCATCCACCTCCCCTCTAGAAATTAAGCCCCACGTCCCCCGCTGTCTCCCCAGCACCCAGCGCAGGGCCTGGCACACAGTAGGACTGTTGCCCAGGACAGGGAACCCACAGGGGTAGCAACAGCTGGGTTTAGAAAAATCCAGAACGAGGGCCATCCGGAGACCTGAGGCTGGATCACACACACACACACACACACACACACACATACACACACAGGGTGGGGTGGGGGGAACCGTCTCTAAGGCTCCTTAACCACCTGCAGTCCCAGCCCAGCTGCTATAGGGACCTGCTTTGTTAATCAACCCTGTGAGGACCTCACCAAGGCATCAGGAACAGGAGTTAGTTCTCCAGAGTCCAGGATAGAGTGGGAGAGAAGGGGCCTGTCCAGTCAAATCCCTAAGGAGGCTGCCTCTTGCAGGGTTCAAGGGGTCCAAATGGTTGAAGGAAGGCCAATGACCAGCAGCTGCTGGTGGGTCCATAGGCCACAAGTGAAAAATTACCCACCTGTGCATAATCTAGGGTGTAATGATAGACTTTGACCACCAGAGAGAGGGCAATGATCATCTTTGCTTTTACTATCTCAAAAATTACCAGGTACTTAATACAGCAGCAGGAGAGAAAAGAAAGGTTTACACTTACTGATCATTCAGCACGTGCAAGGCACTATGCACGTGCATTTCTTTATTAACTCAGTCTTCACAACCACCCTATGAAGTACTGTTGCCATTTTACAGATGATGCATACAAGACTCAGAGAGATTGAGTAACCTGCCAGAGGTCACACAGCAGTGACTCACAGAGGTGGGATCAAACCCAGGCCTTGTTTCCAGCGTCTGCACTCTGCACCCACTATACTGTTTCCCATTTGCCCTGTATGATTTCCCATGCATTCAAGTTCGCGGTCTAGCAAACTGTCTCCCTAAGATGTCAAATTTTAACTTGGAATGTTAGGGACAACACAAAGGAAGGTCCATCCTGCCACAGGGCACACAGAACCCTCCAGGCTCCCTCTTCCCCAGCAGTCTTGCAGGTTCCTGATTGCAGGAAGGAGAGATGTGGCGATCGAAGAACAGAGACAGTGTGAGTCAGACATAGGGCAGCAGGAACAAACACAGCAAGGTCCATTTGGGGACCCACATGTGGTTCCAAGGAGCTGGCCTGGGGGGCATGACAAGAGGCTGAAGAGCTCAATCTGTGGCCGGCAAGGGGCCGCGGGGGGAAGCTATGGGGAGTTTGAGGTTTTCCCTGCAGCTGTGGAGTGCTTGTCCTGGCTCTTGACAAGAGCTGACTCTTGCATTTTCAGGAATTTCTAAGACCGATTGTTACACACACATTGTTAAAAAGTAAATTATATAACTTACAACTAAATTATATTAAAAATAAATATTCAAAACATCACCTTGTTATTTTACTAAACTTCGCTATGGTCTCTGCTCTCGTGGTCACTTCTGTTTATCGGTAGAGTGGAGACAGCGTACAACAATTTACTACTGTGAGTCTCTTCCCCAACCGAGTTGAATAACTTCAGGTCGGTGGTTTGAAATTGGCCACGGTGAGTGTATTGACACCAGTGAAATTGGCCAGCGTTACAAATCAGGGCTTTTTACCCAGAGAGTCAGTTGTTACACATTTACATACAGTGAACCCCTGCCTGTAGCGAAGGGCACAGCATGGTAAGAGCTGCACTTTGCAGAGATCTTGAGGTCAGGAGAACAAGAGACAACGTGCAAACAGGGAGCGCAGGAACAAAAGGATGCGCAGCTCAGCTAGTGGGATCCGGACACATTTGAAGTCCCAAATACTTTCTGAGAGCCACTGGCTGACGTCCAGACACGGGAGATTAAGCCACCCCAAATCGGATCCTCTGGTTGGGCTCCAAGGAGAGTTCAGAAAACTGGTTGGAGTTTTGTTGTTGTTTTAAATTTTATTTATTTATTTATTTTTGGCTGCATTGGGTCTTCGTTGCATTGGGTCTTCGTTGCTACGTGCGGGCTTTTCTCTAGTTGTGACGAGCGGGGGCTTCTCTTGTTGCAGATCACGGGCTCTAGGCGCTCCGGCTTCACTAGTTGTGGCTCGCGGGCTCAGTAGTTGTGGCGCACAGGCTTAGTTGCTCCACGGCATGTGGGATCTTCCCAGACCAGGGGTCGAACCCGTGTCCCCTGCATTGGCAGGCGGATTCTTAACCACTGCGCCACCAGGGAAGCTTCTGGTTGGCGCTTTAAACATCCCCAGCGGCAAGGGGAAGGTACCGCCCCACCTACTCCTTGGTCCATCTGCTGCTTCAAATGCGGCCTAGGGAGGGCGCTCTAGGCGATGCAGGCAGCAGCGCGTTCGTCTGGGGAGAGAGCACTGAGGGCCGTGACCGCTTCCTTCGAAGCCCTGCCCAGATGTGGGCAGCTGTGCTGGTCATCAGTTACAGGCGGAAGCCAAGGTCTCCGTTGCGCAAGGACACCTGCCAGGTGCCCACACTTGGGCTGGGTGAGACCTGGACGGAGTCCCCACCCCACCCCCCCCCACCGTGGGCCAGGACAGCCCGGAGGGGAGCTGGAGCAAGGGTGGGGTCACTCCGCCCCTCCTCCACCCCCTCCCCACCCCCACCCCCACCCCCGTCCCGCATCCCGTGGGGAGGCTGGGCGCTGGGCCTCTAGCTCCACTTCTGCCTCTTGGCTGTGGTGTGACGCCGCTCTCCGTTTCAGTTTCCTACCATGTAAAATGGGAAGAGTCGTTTTTAAGGGTTGTTTTTCTTGCCAGAAGACATTACCAGGATATCTGAGATGCATCGGGTGGCATTTGGTGGTGTCTGGCTGGGGCACCCCGTTATGCTTGGGTCCTGCTTCCTCAGTCACCTTTGGCCTTCCTGGGAAGACACCCTTGGGAACAGTGGACAAACAGGACACAGCGAGCCCTTGTTGTGTGTCCAGCAGGGTCTCTGGGACAGCTGAGCTGGGGAGCACCACTGGCCTGAAATCTGCAGATGGCCATCGTGTGGAGCTGAGGGAACGACCGGGACACTCCGAGGTATTTCTGGGCTGCAGGCAGGCAGTAGGGGTCAGCCACTGAGTCCCCTTATCCACTGCCCCGTGGAGACTGGCAGCAGCCAGAGAGGGCAGCCACCAGGGCTGGACGTGATCCTCTTAAGGGAAGAGCAGAGATGTGGACAGGGCAGCAACACCCCAACATTTTGCCCCTTTTTTTAAAAAATAGCCTTTATTTTCTACAGCAGTTTTAGGTTCACAGCAAAATTGAGCAGAAGGTGCAGAGATTTCCCA
>RJWK010005449.1:44019-55650 GCA_004363435.1 Platanista minor
CCCCCCCCAGAGTGGCATGTTTGTTACAGTTAACGAACCTACACCCATACATCATAATCACCCCAAATCTGTAGTTTACATCAGGGCTCACTCTTGGTGTTGTACATTCTGTTGGTTTGGAAAGTTTATAATGATATGTACCCACCATTATAATATCATCCAGAGAATTTTCAGTGCCCTAAAGATCCTCTGTGCTCCGCCTGTGCATCCCTCTCTCCCCACCCCAACCCATGGCAACACTTTCTCTATAGTTTTTTTCTTTTCCAGAATGTCCTATAGTTGGAATCATACAGGATGCAGCCTTTTCCGATTGGCTTCTTTCACTTAATAAGGTAAATGCAAGCTCCTCCGTGTCTTTTCGTGGCTTCGTATATCATTTCTTTTTAGCGCTGAATAATATTCCATTGTCTGGATGGACCACAGTTTATTTGTCCATTCACCTCCTGAAGGTGAACGGACAAACTTGACTGCTTCCAAGTTTTGGCAATTATGAATAAAGCTATTGTAAATATCCGTGTGCAGGTTTTTGTGTGGATGTGAGTTTTCAACTCCTTTGGGTAAAATCCAAGGAGCACAAGTGCTGCATCATATGATGAGAGTATGTTTCATTTTGTAAGAAACCACCAAACTCTTCCAAAGCGGCTGCACCATTTTGCAGTCCCACCAGCAGCGAGCGAGAGTTCCTGTTGCCCCGCACCCTCACCGGCGCTGGGTGTGGTCAGTGTTCTGGATTTCGGCCATTCTACGAGGTGTGTGGTGGTATCTTATTATTTAAATTTGTATTTCCCTGATAATATATGATATAAAGCAACTTTTCATAAGCTTATTTGCCATCTGTATATCTTCTTTGACAAGGTGTCTGTTAAGATCTTTGGCCCATTTTCATTTATTTTTAATATTTATTTTAGTTAGTGAGTTAGTTAGTTGCACTGGACCTTAGCTGCGGCCGGCAGGCTCCTTAGTTGTGGCTTGCAAACTCTTAGTTGCGGCATGCATGTGGCATCTAGTTCCCTGACCAGGGATTGAACCTGGACCCCCTGCATTGGGACCATGGGGTCTTAACCACTGCGCCACCAGGGAAGTCCCTGGCCCATTTTTAATTGGGTTGTTTGTTTTCTTATTTTGAGTTTTAAGAGTTCTTTGTATATTTTGGATAATAGTCCTTTACCTTGTATATCTTTTGTAAGTCTTTCTACCAGGTCTGTGACTTGTATTTTCATTCTCTTGAAAATGTCCTTTTTTTTTTTTTTTTTTTGAAGTATATTTGCTTTGCAATATTGTACTAGTTTCAGGTGTATAGAATTGTGATTCAGTATTTTTACAGATTATATTCCATTAAAAGTTATTACAGGACAATGACTATAATTCCCTGTGCTATACAATATATCCTTGTTGCTTATCTATTTTATACATAGTAGTTTGTATCTCTTAATCCCATAATTTGCACTTTCTGCCTTTCCTCTACCCACTAGTAACCACTAGTTTATTTTCTATATCTGTGGGTAGGTTTCTGTTTTGCATATACTTCATTTGTATCATTTTTTTGATTCCACATATAAGCAATACCATACAGTATTTGCCTCTCCGTCTGACTTATTTTTCTAAGCGTAATACTTTCTAGGTCCATCCACTTTGCTGCAAATGGCAGAATTTCATTCTTTTTTATGGATGAGTAATATTCCATCGTGTGTGTGTGTGTGTGTGTGTGTGTGTGTGTATATATATCCATATACACATATGACATCTTTATCCATTTGTCTGTTGATAGGCACTTGGGTAGCTTCCAAATCTAGCTATTGTAAATAATGCTGCTATGAACATTCAGGTGCATGTATATTTCTTGATGACGTCTTTTTTAATTTTAATGAAGTCCAACTTATCAATTATTTCTTTTATGGATCAACCCTTGGTGTTATATCTAAAAAGTCATCACCAAACTCAAGTTCATCTAGATTTTCTCATGTGTTATCTTCTAGGATTTTTATAGTTTTGCATTCTACATTTAGGTTCATGATCCATTTTTAGTTAATTTTTGTGAGGAACGTAAGGTCTGTGTCTAGATTCATCTTTTAGGGTGTGAATGTCCAGTAGTTCCAGCACCATTTGTCAAAAAGACTATCTTTGCCCCATTGTATTGCCTTTGCTCCTCTGTCAAAGATCAGCTGGGGCTTCCCTGGTGGCACAGTGGTTGGGAGTTCGCCTGCCGATGAAGGGGACACGGGTTTGTGCCCCAGTCCGGGAGGATCCCACATGCCGCAGAGCGGCTGGGCCTGTGAGTCACGGCCGCTGAGCCTGCGCATCCGGAGCCTGTGCTCCGCAATGGGAGAGGCCACAGCAGTGAGAGGCCCGCGTACCACAAAACAAAACAAAAGCAAAAAAAAAAAAAAAAAAAAAAAGATCAGCTGACTATATTTATATGGGTTTACTTCTGGGCTCTCTATTCTGTTCTTTGATCTATTTATCTATTCTTTCATTAATACCACACTGTCTTGATTACTGTAGCTTTATAGAAAGTCTCGAAGTTGGGTAGTGTCAGTCCTCTAATTTATTCTTCTTTTTCACTATTGTGTTGAGTGTTCTGGGGTTTTGGGGGTTTTTTTGCCTCTCCATATAAACTTTAAAATTTGTTTTTTAATATCCACAAGATAGCCTGCTGGGATTTTGATTGGGCTTTCACTGAATCCATAAATCAAGTTGGGAAGAATTGACGTCTTGCAATATCAAGTCTTCCTATCCATGAACATGGAATATCTCCCCATTTATTTACTTCTTTGATTTCTTTTATCAGAGTTTTGTAGTTTTCCTCATATAGGTCTTGTACATATTTTGTTAATTATAAACCTAAGTATTTCATTTTGGTAGGGTGCTAGTGTAAACAGTATTGTGTTTTTAATTTCAAACTTGTTCATTGCTGGTGTATAGGAAAGTGAGTGACTTTTGTATATTAACCTTGTATCCTACAACCTTGTTTTAATCATTTATTATTCCATTTTTGGTCAATTCTTTCATATATTCTACATAGATAGTCATGTCATCTGCAAAGACATTTTTATTTCTTTCATCCCTATCTGTATACCCTTCACTTCCTCTTCTTGTCTATTTGCAGCATTAGCTAGGACTTCCAGTACAAATTGAAAAGGAGTGGGAAGAAGAGACATTCTTACTTGTTCCTTATGTTAGTGGGAGAGCTTCAAGTTTCTCACTATGAAGTATTATAGGTTTTTGTAGGTATTCTTTATCAAGTGGAGGAAGTTATCCCTCTGTTCCTAGTTACTGAGAGTTTTTATCATGAATGTGTGTTGGATTTTGTCCAATGATTTTTCTGCAAACATTGAAATGGTCATGTGATTTTTCTTCTTTAACGTGATGGGTTATATTAATTGATTTTCAAATGTTGAACCAGGCTTCCATAACTGTGATAGATCCCACTTGGTTGTGGTCTATAATTCTTTTTGTACATTGTTGGATTCAATTTGCTAATATTTTGTTAAGAATTTTTGTATCTATGTTTATGAGAAATATTGGTCTGTAGTTTTCTTTTCTTGTAATGTCTTTGTCTGGTTTGGGTATTAGGGTAATGCTGTCCTCATGGAATGGGACAGGAAGTATTCCCTCTGTTTCTATCTTCTGAAAGAGTTGTAGAGAATTGGTGTAATTTTTTCCTTAATATTTGGTAGGAGTCACCAGTGAACCCACCTGAGTTTGGTGTTTTCTGTTTTAGAAGGTTATTAATTATTGATTCAATTACTTGAATAGATATAGTCTTATTCAGAATGTCTATTTTTCTTGTGTGAGTTTTGGCAGACTATGTCTTTCAAGAAATGTGTCTATTTCATCTAGGTTATCAGATTCATGGTTCATAGTATTCCTTTGTTATCTTCTTAACGTCCATGGGATCTGCAGTGATGTCTCCTCATTCCTTTCTGATATTAATAACTTGTATCCTCTCTCTTTCTTTCTTAGTTAGCCTGAGTAGAGGCTGAGCAATTGCATTGATCTTTTCAATAAACCACCTTTTGATTTCATTGATTTTCTCTATTGATTTCCTGTTTTCAATTTCACTGATTTCTGCTCTCATTTTTATTATTTGTTTTCTTCTGCTTACTTTGGATTTAATTTGCTTCTCTTTTTCTATTTTACTAAGGTGGAAGTTTACATGACTGATTTTAGATCTTTCTTATTTTCTAATATATGTATTTAATGCTATATATTTCCCTCCAAGCACTGCTTTCACTGCATCCTACACATTTTGTTAAATTGTGCTTTCATTTTCACTTAGTTCAAAATATTTTTAATTTATCTTGAGATTCTTTCTTTGACCCATGTGTTATTTAGAATTGTTTTGTTTAATCTCCAAGTATTTTGGGATTTTACAGCTATCTTTCTGTTATTCATTTCTAATTCAATTCCACTCTGATCCAAGATCAGACCTTGCATGATTTCTATTATTTTACATTTGTTAAGATGCATTTTATGGCCCAGAATGTGGTCTTTCTTGGTGAATATTCCATGTGAGCTTGAGAAAAGTGTGTATTTTTCTGCTGTTGAATGAAGCAGTCTATAGGTGTTCATTATATCCAGTCAATTGATTGTGGTTGAATTCAACTATGTCCTTATTGATTTTCTGCCTGCTGAATCTGTCCATTTCTGATGGAAGGGTGTTGAAGTCTCCAACTACAATAGTGTATTCATCTATTTCTCCTTGTACTCCTATCAGCTTTGCCTCACATATTTTGACATTCTGTTGTTAGGCACATACACATTAAGGATTGTTATGTCTTCTTGGAGAATTGATTCCTTTATTGTTATATAATGCCCCTCTTTATCCCTGATACGTTTCCTTGCTCTGAAGTTTACTCTATCTGAAATTAATATACCTACTCCTGCTTTCCTTTGATTATTTTTTACCATGGGATATCTTTCTCCATCCATTTACTTTTAATCCCTATGTGTTTTTATATTTAAAGTGGATTTCTTGTAGACAACACATAGTTGGGTTTTGTTTCTGAAGCCACTCTGACAATCTCTGTCTTTTAATTGGTTCATTTAGACCATTGACATTCAAAGTGATTACAGATGTGGTTGGACTGATACCTACTATGTTTGTTACTGTTTTCTATTTGTGCCCTTATTCTTTGTTCCTATTTTTGTCTTTCTACTCTTTTCTGTCTTTTTGTTGTTGTTGTTTATTTGAGCATTTTATATGATTCTATTTCCTCTCCTCACTTAGTGTATCAGTTGTACTCTTTTAAAACTATTTTTTGTGGTTGTCCTAACGTATGTAATATACATTTACAACTAATCCAAGTCCACTTTCAAATAACACTGTACCATTTCACAGGTAGTGCAAGTACCTATAATAACAAAATAATCGTAATTCCTCCTTCCCATCCCTTGTACCATTACTGTCATTAATTTTGTTTATACATAAGTACACATTGTGTATCAAGTAAGATGAATTAAGAATTAGGTTGATTAAGAAAAATAAAAGGTTTTTATTTTACCTTCACTATTCCTTCTCCTATGCTCTTCCTTTCTTTATGTAGAACCAAGTTTCTGACCTATATTATGGTCCTTCTCTCTAAAGAACTTCTTTTTACATTTCTTGCAAGGCAGGCCTACTGACAACAAATTCCCTCAGTTTTGTTTGTCTGAGAAAGCGCTTACTTCTCCTTCACTTTAGAAGGATAATTTTGGGGAGCCCCTGGTAGCCTAGTGGTTAGGATTCCAGGTTTTCCCTGCCATGGCTGGGGTTCAATCCCTGGTTGGGCAACTAAGATCCCACATGCTGCACCATGTGGCCAAAAGAAAAGGAAAAAAAAGAACACCTTCTTATCCATACCTCCCCCCATATTTACCCAAATTCCTTGGTATACTTCTGGAACCAATGAGATGACCCCACTCCAAAGCCCCTGAAATGGATCAAAATAAGGCAACCATTATCTTACCTCTAAGCCACACCAGAAATCAGTACCCAATCTTAACACCCCCATTCTATTTCCCATTTGAGGGCTTCCCCTGGTGGCGCAGTGGTTGAGAGTCCGCCTGGCGATGCAGCGGATACCGGTTCGTGCCCCGGTCCGGGAAGATCCCACATGCCGCGGAGCGGCTGGGCCCGTGAGCCACGGCCGCTGAGCCTGCGCGTCCGGAGCCTGTGCTCCGCAACGGGAGAGGCCACAACAGTGAGAGGCCCGCGTACCGCAAAAAATAAATTAATTAATTTAAAAAAAATATTTCCCATTTGAATGATGCTTAGCTCTGGGGCCAGGCAAACTGCTGGGAGAGTCAAGGGACAGCCCAACCCATATGGTTCAAGTGCCAAAATTATGCGAGATGAACCCCTGTGAAGCCCCTCCCATTAGTCAGTTACCATGAAGAAGCTGAAAAGCAAAAATCCCCCACAGAAATTAAAGTTTCAATGGAATGAAAGCACCCCATTCCCCGCCCCGCAATCCGGCAGACTCGCCTGTCAGGCTCCAAGTGTGGTGAGGCCAGTGGGGGGCTGGGGTGGGTTATCCTTCACTAATCAGGTGGGTCCCCAGCATCACTTCCACAGGAGGAATTAATCCAGCCTCAAGAGTCACACACTCCCCACAGGTCCCCAAAGTGGCCAGGATGATAAGGACAGGCCCCCATACCCCAGATCAGCCCCCCAAAAGGCAGAGTCTCCCCTATGCCCACCTCCCCCGACCTCCAGAGCAGGGGAGGGACTGGGAGCACTTGGGTGGAAACAGGGAGCCAGGAGGAGGAAATTCCTGGGCTCCTCGGCACCAAGATGCTGGTTGTTCTTAGTTTACAGCTTAAGCTTAAACTCAGAAAAACATCTCCCACCAGGATGCAAACCGTGGGCCTCTCTCTGCTTCACAGGTATTCAGAGGAGCCTCCTTCATACGGCTGTTTCTCCCAGAAAGCAGGATTCGATACATTCCTCACCACGATGGAGTGGTACCTCATGCCCAGCTTTACCTCAAGTCCTCTGGCTGCGGGTGTCTGCTGCTTTTGTGCCCCAGTGTCCATCCTCTCAGCAGTTGGAGCCCACTTTCCCTGGAGGAACGCCCCTCTCAGCCATGTCAGCTGTGAGGCCACCCCCAGAGTACAAGATGGTGATGATGCAGGGATGACAATCCAGAACACTCTGTTGGCTTGGGAACAGAAGGGGCACAGGACCCTGGGCTTCAGTTTGTAAGAGCCTGAGAATCCCACTGACCTCCTGGAGCTCCAGTCGTGTTGCACCTGAAGCCAGACCTAGACTTTTCCTGCTTTTGTGAACTGATAGATTGATTCCCTTTTCACTTAAGCAAGGCTGAGTCAGATTTTCTGCACATCATACAACTAATGAAGCCTGCTTCTGCTTAGAGTCCTGGGCGTTTAAGAATTCTTTGCTTTTATTTCCCCCTTGACACACCCTGCCCCACACACAGTGTGCCACATACGTATATGCACACAGCGGGAAAGTCTCCAAGGAAAGTTCCAGACCTCACGGTCCCTGAGCCAATACCCTGCTCTGACCCCGCTCTGCCCTGGGCCTGGAGCTGTTTGTTGCCGTCTCCTCTTCTAGAATATTCCTTAGTGGATGAGGCTGCTCCCAGGCAGGGTTCTCCCAGCTCCCCAAGCTCATCCCAGTTGGGAAGCAACCCTCTGTGTACTGGCCAGGTCCCACAGCCTGGCTGGTCCTCTGCTCCTGAACTTCCCTTGAATCTCCCAGGGGCAGCTGAAGCCTCCTCCCTCCATCCCCCTCTTCCTCCTGCAGCCCTGGGCTTCCCTGATGTTCCTCTCCCTCTGTCCCCAGGTCCCTGGCGTTCACTGCTCACCAGGCCTCCTTCCGCCCCTGTGCTTGCAGGGTGGACAAATGAGGTCTCATCCCTCTGTTCCCCATCCCTGCTTTGCCTGCAGGACCAACTCCTGTTTTTAAACTTCGACCAGGTCCCCCAAGGTTGATGTCCTACTCCCAGGGACAGCCACCTTCTGAGGCCGCCTCTCCCCCTCTTACTTGGCTTCTCCCGCCTCCCATTCTACCCCCCCCACCCCCGCCTCTTGGTGCACCTGATCCAGAGCCCACGGGTTCCAGCTCTATAGGCCTTTTTAACTCCCTCATCTCCTGAGATGGTCCTCAGGCTCAGCTCAACACAAAGATGAAGGGTCAAAGCTGTCTTTTCCCTTTACCTGGTCATTCAACACACACACCACCACTGTTGAGAGTGAGTGCAGAGAGGCAAAGGCGGAGGCCAGGACCCCAGAGATGCTGCTGCAGGGGCGGCGAGTCGTGGTCAGATGCTGAATCTATTTTGAAGGTGGGTCCAGTGGGTTTCCTGGTGGCTCTCACAAGCGATGAGTAAATAGAGAGGGGTGACGCGGGGTCTGGCCTGAGCACGTGGAAGGGTAGGGCTGCCATCCATTACCCTTCACTGTCACAGAGGTGGGGGCAGAAGACGGAGCTGAGTCTGGGGCTGAGAAGTTTGCCACCTCATCCGCTCCCCTGAGCAACAGCTAGGGGTGGGCAGGAGGTGCAAATCCAGGCGGTGTCGGCATGTGGACGAGACCTGCAAGAGGCGAGCGTAGATAAAGACAGGGAACGGGGATGGGGAGAAGCTGAAAGTGCGTGCTGGGGACACAGCTCGATCCCTGGCTGGAGATGTGCACCAAACAGAAGGAAGGACTGAACTGGGGGGGACCAATCTCGTGCCATCTACACTTGGATTCCAAAAGCCCCAAATCTTGGGTGCCACAGACGACAGTCCTGGAGGAGAAAGGGGTGTGGGAATAAAAGTACAAGCGTTCCCACTCACCAAACAGCCCGCACCTGGGTTCTGCCTTTATTGGAATGGGGTCTCCCTGACCCCAGGATCTGACGTGGGCCACCGCTGACAGTATTTGCCTGACAACCTGAGGCTGCAGCAGAGGGCTGAGTGGGAGGGAAACGAAGGTCTGCCCCAGTTCCCACAGGTGAAGTGGCCCGGCCACCTAGGGCCTGCCAATAGCCCTTGGGAGGGACAGCAGCCCAGACGGAGCTGACACGTGGGAAAGGCCAGGCCAGCTCTCGGGGACCTGCGTCTCTTCCACCTGTCAGCACAGGATCCAGGGGGTGGAGAAGACTTGGGGCCTTTTGTGCGATGACGGGACTGCTGACCACGCCCACCGACCACGCCCACCGCGAACTGCGCCGCCGCCAGCCGCCCACCTCTGCCAGTGCAATCCGAATTTGTGCCCCCATGGGACGCACTGGGTAGGCGGTAGGCTCAGAGCTCCCGCACCCCCCGACCCCCACCCCCGCTCCAACCCCAACCCAAACACTTCAGGCGGGACCCACACACAAGAGACAGAAGCAGAGCTGCTCTGGCTGAAAGGGTCAGAGTCTCAGAGCCCACCTGCTTCACCTTTACCTCGCTGGGACCAATAGGGGGGCACGCCCGCGAGAACACCGGGAGCCCACTCAATCCTTCACACCACGCTGAGAGGCCAATGTCATCACTGTGCAGAAGAGGAGACCGAGGTTCAGAGAGCACACAGGGCTCTGGAGTAGCAGCCTTGCCAGTCTCCCACGTGGGGCCGGTTCTTCATGTGGTTTTCCTGCGTGCTCTTCCCCAGGCACAGGCGGTCTGTCTGGGAGGCTTATGCCTGGTTTCCTCTAATTATTTGTCATTTTACGTTCTATTTTGTTTAATTTTACATTCTGTTTTATTTCATGTTGTGTCTTGTTGTATTGCATTATATTATTTTGAGCACCAAGAACCTGAAGTCACATCCTGGGCCTACCTGCTGTCACTGCCCAGGTTAAGACACCAGGAGTGGGGCTGGGATAGGACCTCCCCGCCCCCGCAGGTCAGCTCCTGCTGAGTCATAATGGGTCATCCAGTCACTGGACGGAAATATCATCAGAACCCATCCCTGGGCCCCCAGGATGGGTGTAAAATAAAACAAAGTTTTTAAATGTGTATGCAGCCAACCAAAAAGATGCCAGTGACTCAAAGGAAGCCGGACTCTCACATCCCCCAGGAAGCTGCATTGGAGCCCAGTTGGCCTGGTGCTCCGGATGTCCACTGGCAAAAGGAGGGAAAGCAGACTCCCAGCACCCAGGAAGTGCCCCACTGGCTCTTGCTGATGTCTTCATGACCTGCCTCAAAGGGATTCCCAGAGGCCCTGACCTCCCCAGCCTCCCTTTTCCAGATTGACAGGCCTGGAATCCCTCAGATCGTGTTCCCCAGGGCTGCCCGTCCATCCTCTCGCTCCACTGGGAAGACGTAGTGGCCTGGCCCCTGCCAGCCCTGGGAGCCCAGGCTGATCATCTGGTGGGCAGGCAGCCACCCACACTGGTCTGTCTGTGATGCAGGGGGAAGGGGAAAGGTCTTTGATTGAAATTCTCCTCCCCCTGAGGCTGAGCTGGCAAGGCCATGGAGAATTTTAACACCCCTCCTCGATCCCAGGTTTCACACCCCCTGCCCTTTGTGAAATGACATCCCTCGTTTCAACTGTTGCCACCATCCCCCTGCACGCCCTTTTGAGCATTTCCTGCCCTGCTGCATCCCCCTGCCTTCGGGAGCTCCTCTGACATTTCCAGGAGGAAGAAAGGAAGGAAGGAAGGGGGGAGGGATGAATGGATGAAGGAACCAAGTAGAATGAAAGCCACTCTGAGCGTAGTGTCCAGGCTCAGATGGGAGGCACTTCTCTATTTGGTGAGGGGTGACAGCTGGGGGGTTGCACAGGGAACCAGAAGCTGGGGCTTAGAAGAGACTCAGCAAGTGTTTGCCAGAATCTTCCATCATGTCTGGGGTGGCCCTTCCTGCCGCCTAGAGGGGCAAATGAGCGGGGAGAGGTGCAGGGCTGGGGAGAGGGAACAGCTTTCCTCAGCACAGCCCCACCATAGTCTCGCACCCCATTTCCTTCAGGCTTCTTTGAACAAGTCCCTGAGAAGATGCTGGGGATCCCCGGGGGCCACTTGTGGGGATGAGAAGGTTCTGGTTTCGGGTTGGCTGCCTCCCCCCCTGCCACCCACCCCTTGGCTGGCCTACGGGGAGTCTCTGTGCCAATTAGGAAAAGGCGCCCCTGGATGGTTGCAGGGGAGGGAGTGCGGCCTCCAGCAGCAGTTCCCACACCATCTGAAATCTGGTCTTCACTGGCCCAACTTCCCTTTCTGACCATGAGCTCTGCCAGGACAGTGACGGATCTGCTGTGCTCACCACTGGGTCCCCAGGTGATCGATCAGTGCTGGTTCTGTGATGGAAGCGCCTGGGGGTGACGCCGCAGAAGCGGGGATGAGCAGGCGCCTGTGTGTGGACCAGCCTGGGAGGGGCTGGTGTGTGGCCGGGGTGAGGAGAGAAGCAGGGAAAGAAGGGGGCCCTTGGCAATGGGGGGATAGGTGGACAGCCACCTTGAGGTCCTGAGATGAGGTCCAGAGAGCACTGTTTGGACTGCGCAGAGCTGGGACCAGTGGCCAGCCATTTAGATACAGATAAGTTAAAGACCGTGTTAGTTTCCTAGGGCTGCCATGGGGCTTCCCTGGTGGCGCAGTGGTTGAGAGTCCGCCTGCCGATGCAGGGGACGCGGGTTCGTGCCCCGGTCTGGGAAGATCCCACGTGCCGCGGAGCGGCTGGGCCCGTGAGCCGTGGCCGCTGAGCCTGCGCGTCCGGAGCCTGT
>RJWK010005450.1:0-55616 GCA_004363435.1 Platanista minor
CTTTTTTTTTTTTTCTCTCTTTTCCCTCCCCCTCTTTTCTACTATTTTTGTACTGTTGTACCTTCTGGTTGTTGATTCATATATATTTTTATTTTTATATTCTTTCTAACATATCAGTTAGTTTCCTAGTATAATTTTATTTTTTACTTTGTTATTGTTCTCTCTTTTATTGTTTTATTTATTTTTTTTTTGCAACCCCACATATTTTGCAGGATCTTTGTTCATGAGCTGGGGGTTGGGCCAAAGCTCCTGCAGTAGGAGCTTTGTGTTGGAACCACTGGAATAACAGAAAACCTCAGACTCCAGGGAATATTCAACGGAGTGAGGACACAGAGGTCCTCATATCAGCACCGAGACCCAGCTCTACGCAACAGTTGAAAACCTCCAATGTTGGAAGCCTGAGGGCAAACAACCAGTAAGAGGGGAACACAATCCCACTCATTAAAAAAAAAAAAAAAAAAGAAAAATGAGACAGCAAAAAAATGTCATGGATGAAGGAGCAAAGTAAAAACCTATAAGAGCAAATAAATGATGAGAAAATAGGCAACCTACCTGAAAAATAATTCAGAATAATGATAGTAAAGATAATCCAGTATCTTGGAAATAGAATGGAGGCACAGAATGAGAAAATACAAGAAATGTTTAACAAAGATCTAGAAGAACTAAACAAAAAACAAACAGAGATGAACAACATAATAACTGAAATGAAAAATACACTAGAAGGAATCAATAACAGAATAACACAGACAAAAGGACGAATAAGTGAGCTGGAAGACAAAATGGTAGAAATAACTTCAGAGGAGCAAAATAAAGACAAAAGAATGAAAAGAATTGAAGACAATCTCAGAGACCTCTGGGACAACACTAAGTACACCAACATTCGAACTATAGGGGTTCCAGAAAAAAAAAAAAAAAAAAGGTCTGAGAAAATATTTTAAGAAACCATAGTCAAAAACTTCCCTAACATGTGAAAGGAAATAGTCATCCAAGTGCAGGAAGCACAGAGAGTCTCATCCAGGATAAACCCTAGGAAAAACACAGCAAGACACATACTATTCAAACAAACAAAAATTAAATGCAAAGAAAAAATATTAAAAGCAGCAAGGGAAAACCAACAAATAACATACAAGGGAATCCCCATAAAGTTAACAGCTGATCTTTCAGCAGAAACTCCACAAGCCAGGAGGGAGTGGAAGGACATATTTAAAGTAAAGAAAGCGAAAAAACTACAACCAAGATTACTCTACACAGCAAGGATCTCATTCAGATTCGATGGAGAAATTAAAACCTTTACAGACAAAAAAAAGTTAAGAGAATTCAGCACTACCAAACTAGCTTTACAACAAATGCTAAAGAAACTTCCCTAGGCAGGAAACACAAGAGAAGGACAAGATCTACAAAAACAAACCCAAAACAATTAATAAAATGATAATAGGAACATACAATTGATAATTACCTTCAATGTGAATGGATTAAATGCTCCAACCGAAACACACAGGCTTGCTGAATGGATACAAAAGCAAGACCCATATATATGATGTCTAGAAGAGACCCACTTCAGACATACGGACACATACAGACTGAAGGTGAAGGGATGGAAAAAAGATATTCCATGCAAATGGAAATCAAAAGAAAACTGGAGTAGCAATACTTGTATAGGATAAAATAGACTTTAAAATAAAGACTGTTATAAGAGATAAGGAGGAGCACTACATAATGATCAAAAGATCAACCCAAGAAGAAGATATAACAGTTATAAATGTTTATGCACCTAACATAGGAGCACCACAATACATAAAGCAAATGCTAATAACCAAACAAGGAGAAAACGACAGTAACACAATAATAGTAGGGGACTTTAACACACCACTTAGACCAATGGACAGCTCATTCAAACAGAAAATAAATAAGGAAACACAAGCTTTAAATGACACAATAGACCAAATAGATTTAATTGATATTTATAGAACATTCCACCCAAAAGCGGCAGAATACACTTTCTTCTCAAGTGCACAAGGATCGTTCTCCAGGATAGATCATGTCTTGTGTCACAAATCAAGCCTCAGAAAATTTAAGCAAATTGAAATCATATCAAGCATACTTTCTGAACTCAGCACCATGAGATTGGAAATCAATTACAGGTAAAACATTACAAAAAACACAAATATATGGAGGCTAAACAGTGACTAATAAATAAGCAAGAGATCACTGAAGAAATCAAAGAAATAAAAAAAAAATACATAGAGACAAATGACAATGAAAACACGACCACCCAAAACCTATGGGACACAGCAAAAGCAGTTCTATCAGGGAAGTTTAGAGCAATTCAATTTCACATCAAGGAACAAGAAAAATCTCAAGTAAACAATTTAACCCTACGCTTAAGAAAACTAGGAAAAGAAGAACAAAGGAAACCCAAAGGCAGTAGAAGGAAAGAAATCATAAAAATCTGAGCACAAATAAATGAAATAGAAATGAAGAAAATAATAGCAAAGATCAATAAAAGTAAAAGCTGCTTCTTTCAAAAGATAAACAAAATTGATAAACCCTTATCCAGGCTCTTCAAGAAAATAAGTGAGAGGATGCAAATCAATAAAATTAGAGATGAAAAATAAATCACAGCTGACACCACAGAAATACAAAGGATTATAAGAAACTACTACAAACAACTGTTTGCCAATGAAATGGACAACCACGAAGAAATGGAAAAAATTCTTGGAAAGATACAATTTTCCAATACTGAACTAGGAAGAATTAGAAACTATAAACAGACCTATCAGAAGTAATGAAATTGAAACAGTAATTAAAACTCTTCCAACAAACAAAAGTCCAGGACCAGATGGCTTCACAGGTGAATTCTATCAAACATTTCAAGAAGAACTAACACTGATACTTCTCAAACTCTTCCAAAAAATTGCAGAGGGAGGAACACTCCCAAACTCATTCTATGAAGCCACTATCACCCTAATACCAAAATCATGAAGAGATATCACACAAGAAAGAAAATTATGGATCAATATCACTGATGATCATAGATGCCAAAATACTGAATAAAATACTAGCAAACAGAATCCAACAACATATTAAAAGGCTCATACACCATGATCAAGTGGGATTTATCCCAGATATGCAAGGATTTCTCAATATAAGCAAATCAATCAATGTGATATGCCACATTAACAAATTAAGGAATAAAAACAATATGATCATCTCAATAGATGCAGAAAAAGCTTTTGACAAAATTCAACACTGAATTACAACAAAAACTCTCCAGAAAAAGGGCATATAGGGAACCTACCTCAACATAATAAAGACCATATATGACAAACCCACAGCAAGCATCATACTCAATGATGAAAAACTGAAAACACTTCCACTAAGATCAGGAACAAGACAAGGATGTCCACTCTCACCACTATTATTCAACATAGAATTGGAAGTCCTAGCCACAGCAATCAGAGAAGAAAAAGAAATAAAAGGAATCCAAATTGGAAAAGAAGAAGTAAAACTGTCACTGTTTGCAGATGACAAGATGCTACACATAGAGCATCATAAAGATGCCACCAGAAAACTACTAGAGCTAATCAATGAATTTGGTAAGGTTGGAGGATACAAAATTAACTCACAGAAATCTCTGGCATTCCTATACACCAACAAAGAAAAATCAGAAAGAGAAATTAAGGAAACAATCCCATTTACTACTGCAACAAAAAGAATTAAATACCTCTGAATAAACCTGCCTAAGGAGGTTTGTACTCAGTACAAAGACTTGTACTCAGAAAACTATAAAACACTGTTGAAAGAAATCAAAGAAGACACAAACAGATGGAGAGATATACCATGTTCTTGGATTGGAAGAATCAATATTGTGAATATGACTATACTACCCAAAGCAATCTACAGATTCAATGCAATCCCTATCAAACTACCAATGGCATTCTTCACAGAATTAGAACAAAAAAATTTACAATTCGTATGGAAACACAAAAGACCCCAAATAGCCAAAGCAATCTTGAGAAAGAAAAACAGAGCCGGAGGAATCAGTCTCCCTGACTTCAGACTGTACTACAAAGCCACAAAAATCAAGATAGTATGGTACTGGCACAAGAACAGAAATATAGATCAATGGAACAGAATAGAAAGCCCAGAGATAAATCCACACACACATGGGCACCTTATCTTTGATAAAGGAGGCAAGAATATACAGTGGAGAAAAGACAGCCTCTTCAATATGTGGTGCTGGGAAAACTGGACAGCTACATGTAAAGAAAGAAAAACAGAGCTGGAGGAATCACAATCCCTGATTTCAGACTATACTACAAAGCCACAAAAATCAAGATAGTATGGTACTGGCACAAGAACAGAAATATAGATCAATGAAACAGGATAGAAAGCCCAGAGACAAATCCATACACACATGGTCACCTTATCTTTGATAAAAGAGGCAAGAATATACAGTGGAGAAAAGACAACCTCTTCAATATGTGGTGCTGGGAAAACTGGACAGCTACATGTAAAAGAATGAAATTAGAACACTCCCTAACACCATTCACAAAAATAAACTCCAAATGGATTAAAGACCTAAATGTAAGACCAGACACTATAAAAGTCTTAGAGGAAAACACAGGAAAAACACTCTTTGACATAAACCACAGCAAGATCTTTTTTGACCCACCTACTAGAGTAATGAAAATAAAAACAAAAATAAACAAATGGGACCTAATTAAACTTAAAAGCTTTTGTACAGCAAAGGAAATCATAAACAGGACAAAAGGACAACCCTCAGAATGGGAGAAAATATTTGCAAACGAAGCAACTTGCAAAGGATTAATCTCCAAAATGTACAAACAGCTCATGGAACTCAATATCAAAAAAACAAACAATCCAATTAAAAAATGGGCAGAAGACCTAAATAGACATTTCACCAAGGAAGATATACCGATGACCAAGAGGGACATGAAAAGATGCTCAACATCACTAATTTTTAGAGAAATGCAAATCAAAACTACAATGAGGTTTCACATCATGCCGGTCAGAATGACTATTATCAGAATTCTGGAAACAATAAATGCTGGAAAGGGTGTGGTGAAAAGGGATGCCTCATGTACTGTTGGTGGGAATGTAAATTGATACAACCACTATGGAAAACAGTATTGAAGTTTCTTAAAAAGCTAAAAATAGAACTACCATGCAACCCAGCAATCCCACTACTGGGCATATACCCTGAGAAAACCATAATTCAAAAAGAGACATGTACCACAATGTTCATTGCAGCACTATTTACAATAGCCAGGGCATGGAACCAACCCAAATGTCCATCGACAGATGAAAAGATAAAGAAGTTGTGGCACATTTATACAATGGAATATTACTCAGCCATAAAAAGAAACGAAACTGAGTTATTTGTAGAGATGTGGATGGACTGTCATACAGAGTGAAATAATTCAGAAAGAGAAAAACAAATACTGTATTCTAATGCGTATATATGGAATCTAAAAAAAAAGAAAGAAAAAAGGTACTGATGAACCTATTTCCAGGTCAGCAATAAATATGTAGACATAGAGAAGGGACTTGAGGACATGGGGTGGGAGGAGGAAGCTGGGGCAAAGTGAGAGTAGCATAGACATTTATACACTACTGAATGTAAAGTAGCTAGTGGGAAGCAGCGGCATAGCACTGGGAGATCAGCTCAATGGTTTGTGATGACCTAAAGGGGTGGGATAGGGAGGATGAGAGGGAGACGCAAGAGGGAGGGGATATGTGTGGTTACATATGTATATAGCTGATTCACTTTGTTATACAGCTGAAACTAACACAGTATTGTGAAGCAATTATACTCCAATAAAGATCTACTAAAAAAAAAGATACTAGAGGGCCTGCAGGAATGTAAGTTCAACACTTTTTTTTTCTTATGGCCATAGATATTCTCCTTCCAGAGTATAGTGTTTTATCTAAGAGAATAGTTTGCAATACTACCTTTCTGATTTTTTTAACATGCTATTTCAAAAAAAAAAAAAATTAGAAATTCTCAGGAATTGGCAAATAAATATGCCGGGAGATCCTGTGCATCGTTTACTCAGCCTCACCCGATGTTAATATCTCATCACTATAGCAAAATATCAAAACCAAGAAATTGACATTGGTGCAATTCACAATTCTTATTCATATTTCAATATTTATACGTGCACTCACCTCATTTGTGTGTGTGTGTGTATGTGTGTGTAGCCACCACTTCCCTTCTGCCCCTAACTCTTCCTCTTTGTCTGTAACCAGTAATCTATAATTATGTTATTTCATTAATGTTATTCAAATGGAATCATGTATTACGTACACTTTTGAGATTTGTTTTTTCATTCAGCTTAATTTCCTTGTGGTTCTTCCAAGTGTTTGCTTGTATCAATAGTTTATTTTTGCTGCTGAGTAGTATTCCACAATATGAATATACTACAGCTTCTTTAGAAACCCTTTTATTTTTCAATGAGCATCCGTCCTCAAAGTAACTTTCACTTGGAGGGCAACACTTTACATCCAAAACCATTAAACATAAAAAGTATTGTGAGGTTAAGATAAATTATTTGTCTTCAATTTTTTGTGTAACCCTTGATTAGCTATTATCTATAAAGTTCATAAATTGTATAACTTTCCATTTTATGCTTTTTTTTTTTTGCGGTACGTGGGCCTCTTGCTGTTGTGGCCTCTCCTGTTGTGGAGCACAGGCTCCGGACGCGCAGACTCAGCGGCCATGGCTCACGGGCCCAGCCACTCCACGGCATGTGGGATCTTCCCAGACCAGGGCACGAACCCGTGTCCCCTGCATCAGCAGGCAGACTCTCAATCACTGCACCACCAGGGAAGCCCTAAATCTGCTTCTTTTTAATGACCCATTTAATTCAGTAATATAATTTATGTATTAAGAGTTAATCTGATCAAGAAAGTAAATGGAGTCATGGACACAAATCAAGTTATCCACTTGTTAATTCTAGGTTTGTAAGACCACAAAATTGGACAATTCAATTAGGTTTATTTTACCAGATAAGTTTTAGAGCAGGGAACAGCAAACTTTTTCTGTAAAGGCCAGATAGTAAATATTTTCATTGTGTCATTATAGCCGGAAAGCATCCATAGACAATATGTAAACAAAGGTGCACATCTGGATTTGGCCCACAGGAGGTAGTTTGCTGACCCTTGTTTTAGGGTCATTGCAATATGTAGTGCTAACTACAATGGGGAGTGAAAAGTTATCCAATATGTTGCTCGTATATTCTGAGAAGTTACTACAATGTAAAAATGTTTATGGAGTGAATAGGCATTGACTCTGATATTAGAAATAATCTGTAAAATCTTATATCTTGTCACCATATTTACAATTTTTTCCTCTGGCCTTATGAATTTATAATTTAGTTTGGATATGAAGATATAACTCAATTAAATAAAACTGCAAGATCAAATGAATGCTGTAGATAAGTTTCATAGATATTCAAGACGGGGGAGGTTATTTGAAGTGAATGGATCAAGAGAAGATTAAATGGGAACTGGAACATGAAGGACATACAGCATCTGGACTGGAAGAAGAGAGATAACAGATATTCTAGAGAGACTCCTGGCATGTCTGAATAAATCTCTTCATACAGTACCCTGCACAAAGTTAAGTAAACAAAATTGTATAATTTTGCTGCTCTTGTTATTATGAATAAAATGGTTATGGAAGAGAAGCTTCTAAGGAACTAGAGTTGAGTGTATCACAAGGTTGATGCTACTCAAACAAAATATGAAAACATGTATTTGATTCTCAGACAATATGCTGTTTATATGTGGTCATGGCTCAAATTGGGACTGAGTTTCTAGAATTTATATCACCTTTTTTACCTGTAAGATCCTAAGAATATATCAGTGTAACTTTCTCTGATCTAGCATTTAAACCTCATTTTTTAAGGTTTCTTGAATTTATTCTCAGAGTGCTATCAAAATATATGAACATAAAAATCACATTCTTTTAATTCACCTACTCATATTTTATGCTTTATTGTTTATTTTCATAAAGAAATATGAACAATAAATATTCAGCAAGAAACCTATACATAGAGAAGAGAGAAGTTCTGCATTCTAGATAGGGAACAATTACCATAAGTTTTTAATGAGTTTTGCTAACCTTGTTAACCTTTTCCAGCAGAAAAAAAAAAAAAAAAGCCAAAAACAACGGCTTACTGCCTAAGTGAAGAAGCATAGTCTAGAGACACAGGGGAATGCTGTCGTGAGTAAGAGATGGACTTTTTTCCTTTGGTTAATTGCCCTTAATTTGTAGTGTTTTTTAAGGGCTTGAAAAAAACCAGATCTTTTCTCTTGTGCCAAGTATTCAGAACCAATGTATTAGTCACTATATTCAGAACTATGCCTCTGTATCTGAGAGAAGAGCAGTCAGGAGGATGAAATTCTTCAATATCTGTTGTGGTTCTTTCAGTTTCACCCTAGACATAAACATAGAAATGCTCAATATTTTGTTTGTAGTTCTGCATCTGTCTCAACACAGTGTTCTTCTCGATATATATTCTTATTCTCACTCCTTCTCCTGTTCCTTTTCTTCCTCTTTCTTCTTATTTATACCACCACCACTACCACAATGGTCATCTTTAACAGTCATTGATTCCTGCAGTTTTAGGAACCTAGGGATGAAAAATGCCATCAGACTTGACTTTTAAATACCTTTAAGGATTATACACCATGGTGGGAGAGAGATCTTATACAAAAAATAGATCTATTGCAAAACAAGTTTACTAAACTAAGTCAAATGAATATTAAAATCAATACATCAGAAGGCAAATGGCTCACTGAATCCTTTAGGTGTTGGGGTGATTTTATTCTCTCTTTCTCTTATCTCTGTTCCATCCCTTGACCTAGAGCATCATTTCTTCTCATGCTATCAGTCTGAATCTACTCTAAGAAGAATTTTTCTTACTTCTGTCTTCTTTCCATTCTCTGTTAGGTATTCCTCTTATGTGCTTTTAAAACACAATAAGCAGAACCCCATCAATATACTTATTTCTTAATGCTTATATATTTCTTACCAAATAAATAGTAATATTCTTGAAGAGAGAAATGACATCATTCTATTCTCAGTACAGTGCCTCAGACTAGAAACTACTTAATAAAGAGTTATTGAGTGAATGAATGCTTTTGGATGAAGGAGAACGGTCTTTAAATGGTGGCTTCATAAAGAAGAACAATAAATATTTAGCAAGGAACTTATACATAGAGAATGCATGCATTCTAGATAGGAAACAATGACTACTTATTAGAGAAAATAATATATGGTAGTGATTAAGAACTTGTATTCTGAAATTACTTAGGCTTTGGTTTGCATTTCAGCTGATACTTACTAGGTATATGTAGCCCTTTTATAAACTACTCAAATTTATAAGTCTTTAAGTAATCTGTATACTGAGAATAATATCAACCTCACAGATATTTGTGAGGATTACATTTAAATATGCTTTAAAAGTGTTTAATAAAGCATATAGTGAAAAAATCATGGCCTTAATAACTAAATAAAAACTTAATCCACATGATATGTCATTGTCATGGTCACATCCACATTTGGCTGACTGAATTTTCCTATCCCTTATATTACCACTGCAGTTTACAACATAGAAAGGGCCTTTTTAAGACTACTTTAAGAATTATAACTGATTCTTATCATTTCTAAAATATCTAGACCCCCAAACCATGAAGCTCCATTCAAAATACAGATTTCAAGAGTACACACACCAGACCTATTGCTCCAAGCATTCCCTTTTACAGTGATTAGAAAACAAAGCATGAATATCTTATAGTAAAATTTCTGCAAGTTTCAAAGAGCAAAGCCAAATGATGAGAGATTTGGCAGGTGTCTGGTCTAAACCAGAAAGATAAAGAGAAAAGGACCAAAATGGACTGTGATCATGCCAACCGGTTCCTTTGATGTTAGGAGGGGCATAGTAATGTGTGCCAGGGTACATGGGATATTGTTCATTCCCTGCATGTGAAAAAATGAGAAGTTTAGGCCTCTAAACAGCTGTGGTCTCCCAGCTTGGAGTCAAAGATGGTGCTGGATGAAAATTCAGTTGTGCTCTAGGTCTGAAGGAAAGGTTTCAGGCCCTCACATGCACAGTAAACTGGTGTGTCTTCCTTTGCCTTTGAAAAGAGTTCTAAAATATAGAATAAACATTTCCAAAATGCATCTGAATTTAGAGAACAAAATGACTCCCAAATTAGTGGAAAGATGACAAGGAACAAATGAAAAGCAGTCTGTTCTCAGTGAAACCAAACTGCAATGTTCTATTTTGCCTTGGTACAAGAATCAACAGTGGAACATAGGACATATTCAGTGCACACAGAACAATGTCATGCATTTTTAAATTTTTTTAAATTTTATTTTATTTATTTTTTTATATAGCAAGTTCTTATTAGTTATCCATTTTATACATATTAGTGTATATATGTCAATCAACAATGCTGTATTAATGTGTGCTTCAGAGACTAGTGCTGCAGAAGCTTAGATCAGGGAATGATGAATAAGGGTTCTGAGCAGTATTCATAGAACAAGACACTGAGGGATGGAGAAGATCAGGTAGAGAGAACAAGAACTCTATAAACACAGGAGAACTGGAGAGAAAGCACACAGAAAGGAACAAATATAATATTTGTTTCCAGGATTGACTGAAAGCTGGAGAAAACTACTGGAAGCCTTAGGAATTCTGATTGGTGTCCCTGGATACTTGCCTGGCATTTCTGTTCCCTGAGATTGCACCTACTTTTTATAGTGGCCAAGGATTCCCTTCGGAAATCACAACTTTTTTCTCCCTAGTGTGTTCTTTGGGATTGGCTTTCTTAATGGATTCTTTAACCCCCATTTTCTCTTTCTTCAGTTAATAGGGTGGAGTGGGAAATCTGGAGTATGGAACAGGAGACCATTGGCTTGAGTCCTGACTGCCATTGTATGCTGATTTCTCTGAACTTCACTTTCTTCATCTATAAAGTTAAAATGAATGTAACAATAATACATCAAAATATGTGTCTACTAGATTGAACTCTTCTATTTAAAACTCAAAAGAATTTAAGTGTGTTAAATTTCTCCATATTTAAGTTTTATTATCTACAATTTGGAAATGATAATATTGCCCAGTTTATCTCCAAAATTAGTCATGGTGATTAAATGAGATGATATAAATACAAGTACTTTGAAAACTATAACATATTATATAAACATTGTGGAATTGCATTGTGTCTTCATAATTTCAGTTGTTTTGCTTCTTTCTTAAAAGATTGGCTATTCCCATTACCCATTCCTTTCTTATCCACATGTCAAATCCCAGCTTAATAAACACCCCTTCCTTGAAGCATTCCAGGGTAACTCAGAACCCAGTGCTGTCTCTTAGATGGGTAATTACATACTGTACCTTATCTGTCATCTTTTGTTAAATGTTTTATAGCGTTCCTCTATTCCTTAAGAAAGCTGGTCTTTCTCTCCTTACACTCACCTGGGCATGGCACTCACTGGCCCCTTTCTCTAGTAACCAAGTGGTCTGGGCATCAGCCAAGGGAATTCCCTAAACCCAAAAGGAGGTTTTCTTGGGGGGTCAGGGAGGAGAACTTCAGTCACTAGGAGACAGTCCTCCTGGTAGCATACAGTCATTTTTCCCAGCTCCTCCTTTGCTCAGCTTGAGTAGTCCATAGTGACTCGAGATGGAGTCTGTAGAGATTCAGATTATTTTAAAAACCCACCTCTTTTATACTTTTTTTTTTAGGCTGATACAATTTATTGTATAGAAATACATTTATAAACTATATATGTCACTATATTAATGTATTATTATATTATCAAACATACACTGATGAAGTAGGAAAGCTGATATTTTCCTCACACATATAGCTGATTCACTTTGTTATACAGCAGAAACTAACACAACATTGTAAAACAATTATACTCCAGTAAAGATGTTAAGAAAAAAACAACAACACATTAGGTTAGTATTTTATGCTTTTTATATTCTATCCTTTTCTATTAGTACCTTGATGTTGGTAAAATTTTACCTCAGTTTGCAAATATTCTCATATTGTGTTTTTTTTCTAGTAACAGATTTCATGTCACATTTGCTTGCTACTGATGGGAGTGACTTACAGGGTGTAGCCAAACCACACAATGGGTGAGAGGAAATGGTCATTTTGACTTGCAGAGTTGCATTCAGATGGAAAAATAAAACTGGATGTGTACAAATACTTTCCTAAGGGATGTCCAGTTTAGGGGATAAAAAACTCTTGTGTCATTCAGCAATCAGATACTTGACCTTTGATTCTTTCTCAAGTTACTATCTAAAGGACTCATGATAAATTACTTGGAGACTTGGCAGCAGTGGTGAAGTTTGAGTGTCCAGCAAGTCCAATTATTATTGACTAGCTGACCCTGAACATCACCCTGACTACAGTTAACATACACTGTATCTCATTTGCATTGTATTCATTTCTGTTAAATAAATCAATTCCTTCTTTTTTTAAAAGACCAAAAATTAGTCTATACCATTTGGAAGGTTAATTCCACAGACCCAGAACAGGAATCGTGCCCCAGATTCATGAGCTGACATAGGAGCCTGTTGTCCTCTGGGATTGTGTCTGTTAGAGTTAAGTTAAGCACACAAATTAGCACCCAAGTTACTCCTGAGCAATGCACCTATATGGTGCACTCAAGGTAGAGTGAGCAGGAGTTGTGGTATACTAGGAGCAGTCCTGTTTTACAGTTGCTCTCCTGGAATAATTACTAACAGTGGCTCCTTTCACTATCATAAGTGTCCTAGTTTAGGAAATAAATTATGTGGTCACCCCTGTTCTAGGTGCCCAATCTGAAAATCAAAAATTGAAAAGGAAACTCTGTACATGCCCAGACAGAAATCTCTTTATGTGAGTTTCTTAAAATGTGCCCATACATTATCGGCCTATACAAAAGTTCAAACTTTACTCATTCCTTTAGGGGGCCAATGACATTTGGTATCAGTGGCTAATAGTAACTCTTCTTGTTCAGAATAAGTAAGAAGACTGAGAAATATAAGTAACTTATTTTCAAATGGTTCTGTAAATATGGCAGAGAGAGAGCAAGAGAGTGCTTGCAAATGTTGCAAGATGTTAACATTAGTGGGTTCAAGTAATGGCTATATAAGTATTCATTATATTGGTCTTTCAAAATTTTTTGTAGAATTGGAAGTCTTCAAAATTAAAACTGAATAAATGTAGGGGAAGTAGCCTTGGGACTAAAATGGCGTACCAGGTACCAGGGCGTCCTTAAGTGGTTGACAAATGAGATATTACCTCTGGATTATACTCAGGGAAACATGTATCATAACATTGGTATGTATTGATAGCAGGGACTGCACACCTTGCCTCTTGTTGATCCCTCACAGTTCTGATTGTAGAATTGTAATAATGTATTTTGAAATGACAATAAAATGGATTTCCAATGAAATTTTGGCAAATTCAACAATATGTGTGTGACCAGTTCTGTTAACATTGCATGTTTAATTTATTTTTACCTTCCCAAATTGTAACTCCCAACTTCCCTAATTTCTACGATTATTTTCTTTTTCTTATCAAACATTAAAACATAAAGCTACCACAACTAAACAATGGGAGAGGGGTTCTCCTCATAATACTGTATCATAAGCTGTTATCATTCTAATGAAACAGGTAAATGACTTAGCTATATTCAACCCAAAGAACTTAAATTGATATTGAAGAGAGTTGCACGTGAGAAATTGAGGTGACGGGTTTGAATATAAATTGAAATTTACTAACACTGTGAGAGGAACAATGATGGCAGTCTTCCAAAATATTTGTTCAAAGCAGGTTTGATATTAATGGTTGTATAAATTTATGTACACTTTACAGTTAGCATTTTACAAATTGTTCTTTGAAGTATTTATCAGTCCAACACCATACCCTAGCTAATAACATTTAATAACAATAATAATGCTTTGTGCTTTTGCCAAAGATCACAATAAGTTATAAAGCCATTCATTATCCTGCATCATCCTGACTGCATGAAAATACCTCCATAACTTGATTTTGCAAATGGAGAAACTGAGATCCAAATTGTAATGAGGACTATTCTCAAAAGTCTTTAAAATTCCAAGGACAAACAACTGATATCTGATGACAGATGTCCCTCCCTTGCGGCAAGTATAAAATTTAGAGTAAGATAAATTGGAGGTAATTATTCCTTATACTAATTATTGTCCAGTTTTCCCTTGAACAACATGAGTTTGAATTGCCATGGGTCCATTTATATGTGGATTTTTTTCAACAAATATGTACTAAGTACTATAGGATCTGTGGTTGGTTGAATCCATACATGCAGAACCACATACACAAAAGGCTAACTGGTTTTTCAACTGCATGGAGGGTCAGCATCCCTAACCCCTGTATTTTTCAAGGGTCAACTTTAACATATTTTAATCCAAATATTCTGAAACATTAGAAGTGAATATTGATTGAACCCCTCTTTGATGTAAAGCCAGTTTTACCTGCATACAGAGCAATCGCTTACATTAGCTCTAAATGACTGCAATACATCTCCCATAGCTGTTTTGGATAACCTCAATAGGTTTAAGGTTTTCTAGTTTAACTGGACCTATATCAATTATGGAGATCAAAGAAAGGATAGAAGACCTCAATAATTTATACTATATCAAACACTGAATATACATATCCTCTTTCTCTTTTTCTGTCTTGATCTCTTTATCTCATGCTCTTTTTCTTATATGTGTAGCAATTTTACTCTGATCCTTATAATTTTCCTACTTTTGAAGTGTAGATTTTATCCATGATGACCACAGGAGGTAAATATTCACTTCTTTCCTCTCTCTTCAGTGTGTATGTTTTATAGTTACATGGTGGTATAATTGAAATGAATTAAATTGCACATATTTAAAGTATACTGTTTTATAAATTGACATACATCTGTGAAATCATCAACAACATCAAGATAAGAAACATATCCATCACTTCCAAGAGTGTTCTTGTTACCCTTTGTAATCCCTCCCTATTGTCCTTCATTAGTCCCCCACTCCAAGGCAACAATTGATCTGCTTTCTATCACTATAGTTTTCATTTTCTAGAATTTCATATAAATAGAATCATGCAATATGTACTTTTGATGTTGTTCAGTTTCTTTCACTTAGCAGCAGTATTTTGAGATTCACCAATATCTTTAGATATATCAATACTTCATTCCTTTTATTTCTGAATAGTATTTCAGTGTGTGTATGTGTATATATATATCACAATTTGGTTATTTATTTCAAAGAACAGAAGATCCTAATATTACTGAAGTCTGTTTTAGGATCAAGATTATTTTATGAATCATGATTTTAGTTTCATATCTAATAACTTTGCCTACACATGTTCACATAGATTTTTCTCCTATGTGTCTTCTAAAATTTTATAGTTTTAGCTTTTACATTTAGATTATTATGAGTATTTTTTTTAACATGGAGCAAATTGTGCCTTAAAATTTATATTTTTATGTATGGGTATCCAATTTACTCAGCACTATTGTTTTAAACACTTCCAATTCTCCAATAAATTGTCTTCACATCTTTTTTAAATATCTCTAACTGTCTATCTATCTATCTATCTATCTATGGTTTACTGACTCTTTTCCATTGATTTTTTTTCTGCCTTGCCAATACCTCACTGTCTTAAATACTGTAGTTTTCTATTAAATCTTGGAGCCAGATAATTTAAATTCTCCAATTTCATTCTTCTCTTTCAAAGTTGTTTTGATTATTCTAGGACCTTTGCATTTACATATGGATTTTAGACCTGACTTGTCAATTTCTCAAATAAAGCCTGCTGGGATTTTGATTGGGATTGAATTGAATATATGGATAAATTTAGGAAGAATTAGCATCTTAAAAATATTGAACCTTTCTATCCATGAAAATGGTATATTCATCTATTTATTTAGGTCTTCTTTAATTTATTTCAGCAATATATTGTAGTTATTAATTTACAGGCCTTTCACATCTGTCAGAATTTCTCTTTTGTTTACATATTTTTGATGCTACTTTAAATAGCATTTAAAATTAATTTTCAGTTATTCATTGCCATCATAGGCAAATAAAGTTGTTTTGGTTACAGTTCTTTTATCCTACAACATTGACAAAATTGTTTATTAGTGTTAGTGTGTTTAAATAAATAAATAAATTAATTAAAGTTTTTCTCCCTGATTTTCTACAACCAGCTCAGTAGAGGGGCTGAGCGCCTGCAGCCATCCTGCCATTGTCACTGCACTCACTGTCAGTATTAAGGTACAGCAGCCTGTTGATAATCTGTCTCTGTTTGGTGGAGTACGCCGTGGGGTCATGGCCAGGGCAGGTCCCTAGAAGAGAACTGGCCACAGTCATAAGGTGCTGGAACTGGTACTGACAGTTTGCTAGCCTGTGGGGAACAGGCCAAGGGCATGACCTAGAACCTGGATTTACCACATTTGGGTTTGGGAAGAGGACAGCATTTTTTATTTTTTCTATAATGCTGCTTAGAACCACATCCCAGATAATCGTGGAAAACTTTTCAGAACCTGAAAAATGTTGAAAGAAGCCATTCTTATTGAAAATAGTGATAGTTTTACTTTTTCCCTTCCAATTTGGATGCCTTTTATTTCTTTTTTTTTTTCTCTGATTGCTGTGGCTAAGATTTCCAATCCTAAGTTAAATAGAAGTGGCAAGAGTGTGCACCAGTGTCTTGTTTCTGATTTCGGAGGAAAGGCTTTCAGGTTTTCACTCTTGGATATGATGTTATCTGTGGATTTGTCATAAATGACCTTTATTGTTTTGAGACATTTTCCCTCTATACCAAATTTGAAGAGAGTTTTTTTCACTTTATACACTAATAATAAGCTATCAAAAAGAGAAAGCCCAGCTTCCCTGGTGGCTCAGTGGTTGAGAGTCTGCCTGCTGATGCAGGGAACACGGGTTCATGTCCCGGTCTGGGAGAACCCCACATGACGTGGTGTGGCTGGGCCTGTGAGCCATGGCCACTGAGCCTGAGTGTCCAGAGTCTGTGCTCCACAACAGGAGAGGCCACAACAGTGAGAGGTCCACGTACCACAAAAAAAAAAAAAAAAAAAAAAAAAAAAAAAAAAAAAAAAAAAAAAAAAAAAAAAAAAAAAAAAAAAAAAAAAAAAAAAAGAGAAAACAAAAAACCATAATATTATTTAAAATCACATCAAAAAGAATAAAATACATAGGACTAAACTTAACCAAGGAGGCGAAAGACTTACACTCTGAAAACTATAAAACTTTGATGAAGGAAACTGATGACACAAAGAAATGCAAAGATATCTTATGCTCTTGGATTGGAAGAATTCATATTGTTTAAATGGCTGCATTACCCAAAGCAATCTACAGATTTAATACAATCCCTATCAAAATACCAATGGCATTTTTCACAGAGCTAGAACAAATAATCCTAAAATTTATATAGAACCACCAAAGACTATGAATTGCTCAAACAATCTTAAATATGAAAAACAAAGCTGGAGGTGGAACACTTCTTAACTTCAACCTATACTACAAAGATACACAATAAAATTAACAGGGTACTGGCACAAAAACAGACACAAAGAACAATGGAACAGAATAAAGAGCCCAGAAATAAACCCATCCACCTATGGTCAATCAGACTATGATGAAGGAGACAAGCATATACAATGGAGAAAAACAGTCTTTTCAATAAGTTGTTCTGGGAAAACTGGACAGCTACATGTAAAAGAATGAAACTAGAACATTTCCTCACACTGTATACAAAAATAAATTCAAAATGTATTAAAGACCTAAATGTAAGACCTGAAACCATAAAACCCCTAGAAAAAACAGGCAGAACATATTTTGACATAAATCATAGCACTAATTTTTTTGGATCTGACTCCTCTAAGGCAAAATAAATAAAAGCAAAAAAAAAAAAAAAAAGTACCTAATTAAACTTAAAAGCTTTTGAACAGCAAAGGAAACCATCTACAAAACAAAAACACACCCTGCTTATTGGGAGAAAATATTTGCAAATTAGATGACTGATAAGGGTTTATATCCAAAACATAAACAACTCAATATCAGAAAAACAAGCAACCCAGTTAAAAATTAGGCAGAAGACTTGAACAGACATTTTTCCAAAGAAGACATACAAATGGATAACAGGCAATTGAAAAGATGTTCAACATTGCTAATTATTAGAAATATGTAAGTCAAAACAACAATAAGATATCACCTCACACATGTTAGAATGGCTATCATTAAAAAGTCCACAAGTAACAAATGTTAGTGAGGATGTGGAGAAAGAGAAGCCTTGTATACTGTTGATGGGAATGTAACTTGATGCAGCCACTATGGAAAAAAGTATGGAGATTCTTCAAAAAAACTAAGACTAGAACTACCATATGATCCAGTGAATCCACTACTTGTATATATCAAAAAATAAAAACACTAATTTTTAAAAGATGCATGCACCCCAACATTCATAGCAGCATTATTTACAATAACAAACATTTGGAACCAAACCAAGTGTCCATCAACAGATGAATGGGTAAAGAAGATATGGTATATATATACTATATACAATGGAATATTACTCAGCCATAGAAAAGAATGAAATTGTACTCTTTGCAACAATGTGGATGGACCTAGAGAGTATTAGGCTTGGTGAAATAAGTCAGACAGAAAATGACAAATATTGTATGGTGTCAATTAAATGTGGAATCTAAAAAATAAACAAACAAATATATATAAGAAAAAAGAAACAGGCTCATAGATACAGAAAACATCATAGTAGAAACCAGTGGGGAGAGGAAAGTCTGGAGGGGCAAGAAAGGAGTATGAGATTAAGAGGTACAAACTACCATGTATAAAATAGAAAAGCAACAAGGATATATTGTACCGAACATGAAAATATAGTCATTATTTTGTAATAAATTTAAATTGGGTATCATCTACAAAAATATTGAATTACTATGCTGTGCACCTTAAACTAATACAATATTAGAAATCAACTATACTTCAATTAAAAAAAAAAGTGAGAACAGGTATCCTGGCCTTGTTTCAGATCTAAGTGGAAAGAATTTTCTTCCACCAATAAATTGAGTTTTAATTCTAAGTTTTTTAAAGGTCTGTTTTATTAGGTTGAGGATGTTCCAATTTTTCCTAATTTGTTGAAAGATTTTATTATATATAGGTGTTTGATTTTGTCAGGTTTTGTGCCTATGTGTGTCTATGAAGATGGTCATATGGATTTTGTCCTTTATTCTACTAATACAATATATTATGTTAATTGATTTTTAGATGTTAAACCACTGTGCATTCTGAGATAAGTCTGACTACCTCATGCTGTATATTTCTTTTCATATATTTCAGGATTTGGTTTGCTAATATTTTGTTGAGAGTATTTCAATTCTAAATTTGTTATTTTATTTTATTTTTTTGATGTCTTTTTCTGGATTATATTTTAGGATAATGCTAGTTTCATAGATGAGACGGTAACTGTTTCCTTTTCCTCTAATTTCAGAAAGAGTTTGTTAAAAATCTATTAGTGAAGCCTGAGTTTTTTATGATGGGGAAATTTTACTTAGTATTTCACTTTTTGTTGTTGCTATAGTTCTATTAAGCATATCTAATTCTTCTTGAGACAATTTTAGCAATTTTGCAACTTTCTATGTTTTTCACTTTAAAAATCTCTTTGCCACCTTCCTTTATGCTAAAAATATGTATAATATACTGTTTCAATTCTTTATTTTTTTTTGAAATTTTGAGTTATTTTCTTAGTGGTTCCTTTGGGAATACAGTATAGCTGTACATTTTGTCTACATTACTGCCATGAAGCCATTCATAATTTTCCTTTAAAATACATTTTATTCTGAAGGTTTTGAGAGTGATGTCCCCTCTTTCTTTTCTAATTTTGGTAATTTTGATCTTCTCTTATTTTCTTGTTTAACCTAGCTTAATGTTTATCAACTTTTTCCATTGTTTTTAAGAATAAAATTTTGGTTTTGTTTATTTTCTCTATTGATTTTATTATTTTTCATTCCAATTTTTACAATTTTCCTATTATTTCCTTCTTCTGCTTAGTTTTGTTTTAATATGTTCTCCATTTTCTAGTTTCTCAATGTGGACATTTAAGCTTTTCATCTGAGTCTTTTCCTTTTTTCTGATATAAGGATTTAAAAAAAATTTTTTTTCAAACATGCTATAGCTGCACTTTATAAATGTAGACATTATTTGATTCATTGGTTATTTAAGAGGATGTTGATTAATTTCTAAATATTTCTGAATTTCCTTCTGTTATTGACTTACAATTTGATTCCATTGCAGTTAGAGGATATATCTTCCATTGTTTCAATCCCTTTAAATTTACTGAGATTGTTTTACAGCATAAAATACAGTCTGTCTTAGAGACTGTTCCATGTTCACTTGAGAAGAATGTGTATTCTTCCTTTGTTAGGCAGACTGTTCTTTAGGTATGTAAGCCTTGGTTTATAGTGTTATTTGAATAATCTTTATGCATGCTAATTTTCTGTGTACCATGCCTACTCATTATTGAGAGTGGGGTATTTAAATTTCAAACTATTATTTTTGAATTGTCTAATTTCACTTTGAATTTTGCGAATTTTTGCTTCAAAAAGTTTGGGTCAATATAGTTAAGTATATAAACGTTTATAACTGTTATATATGATGAATTGATGAATTGATACATTTTCTCTTAATAAAATATATAGTTTTCTTCCCAGTAATATCTCTTGAATTAAAGTCTATTTTGTATAATATTAATATAGCCATTCCAATTCTCATAATGTTACTGATTTCAAGTCTTTCCTTTTTAAAATCCTTTTATTTTTTATTTATTTGTTCCTATGAATTTAAGGTGTGACTCTTATACACAATACTTAGTTAGGTCTTGTTTTTATTCAATCAGATGAGCTCTTTTGTTTGTTGTATTTAGTCCATTCACTTTTCATGCAAATATTGCTATGGTTGAATTTATGCCTGTTATTAACCTCTTGCTTTCTATTGTTCTTATGTTTAAAAATATTACTGTGATTCTATTTTACTACCATGTTATGTGTTAAATAAATATATTTCTAGAGTGCCATTTTATTTTATTAAGATTTTTTTTTACATTTTATTGGAGAATAATTGATTTAAAATGATGTGTTAGTTTCTGCAGTATAACAAAGTGAATCAGCTATACATAAACATATATCCCCATATCCCTTCCCTCTTGCATCTCCCTCTCACCCTCCCTATCCCACCCCTATGGGGGGGTGTCACATAGCACCAAGCTGATCTCCCTGTGTTATGCGGCTGCTTCCCACTAGCTATCTATTTTACATTTGGTAGGGTATATATGTCCATGTCACTCTCTTACTTCATCCCAGCTTAACCTTCCACCTCCCTGTGTCCTCAGGTCCATTCTCTATGTCTTCATCTTTATTCCTGTCCAGCCCCTAGGTTCTTCAGAACCATATTTATTTGTTTTTGTTTTTGTTTTTTTGTTTTTTTTGTTCCAGATGTATGTGTTAACATATGGTATTTGTTTTTCTCTTTCTGACTTACTTCAACTCTGTATGACAGTCTCTAGTTCCAGCCATCTCACTACAAGTAATTTAATTTTGTTTCTTTTTATGGCTGAGTATTATTCCATTTTGTCTATCTGCCATATCTTCTTTACCAATTCATCTATCGTAGGACACTTAGGGTGCTTCCATGTCCGGGCTACTGTAAATAGGGCTGCAATGAACACTGTGGTACATGATTCTTTGAAATATGGTTTTCTCACAGTATATGCCCAGGAGTGGGATTGCTGAGTCATATGGTAGTTCTATCTTTAGTTTTTGAGGAACATCCATATTGTTCTCCATAAAGACCATATCAATTTACATTCCCACCAGCACTGCAAGAGGGTTCACTTTTCTCCACACCCTCTCCAGCATTTCTTGTTTGTAGATTTCTTGATGATGGCCATTCTGGCTGGTGTGAGGTGATATCTCATTGTAGTTTTGATTTACATTTCTCTAATGATTAGTGATGTTGAGCATCCTTTCATGTGTTTGTTGGCAATCTTTGTATCTTCTTTGAAGAAATATCTATTTTGGTCTTCTGCCGATTTTTGGATTTGGTTGTTTGTTTTTTGATATTGAGCTTCATGAGCTGCTTGTATATTTTGGAGATTAATCCTTTGTCAGTTGCTTCATTTGCAAATATTTTCTCCCATTCTGAGGGTTGTTTTTCGTCTTCTTCATGGTTTCCTTTGTTGTGGAAAAGCTTTTAAGTTTCATTAGGTCTCATTTGTTTATTTTTGTTTTTATTTCCATTTCTCTAGGATGTGGGTCAAAAAGGATATTGCTGTTATTTATATCATGGAGTGTTCTGCCTAAGTTTTCTTCTAAGACTTTTATAGTGTCTGGCCATATATTTAAGTCTTTAATCCATTTTGAGTTTATTTTTGTGTATGGTGTTAGGGAGTGTTCTAATTTCATTCTTTCATATGTAGCTGTGCAGTTTTCCCAGCACCACTTATTGAAGAGTCTGTCTTTTCTCCATTGTATATTCTTGCCTCCTTTATCAAAGATAAGGTGAACATATGTGTGTGGATTTATCTCTGGGTTTTCTATCCTGTTCCACTGATCTATATTTCTGTTTCTGTGTCAGTAAAATACTATCTTGATTACTGTAGCTTTGTAGTATAATCTGAAGTCAGGGAGTCTATTCCTCCTGCTCTGTTTTTCTTTCTCAAGATTGCCTTGGCTATTTGGGTTCTTTTGTGTTTCCATACAAGTTGTGAAACTTTGTTCTATTTCTGTGAAAAGTGGCATTGGTAGTTTGATAGGGATTGCATTAAATCTGTAGATTGCTTTGGGTAGTAGAGTCATTTTCACAATGTTGATTCTTCCAATCCAAGAACATGGTATATCTCTCCATCTGTTTGTATCATCTTTAATTTCTTTCATCTGTGTCTTTTAGCTTTCTGCCTACCAGTCTTTTGTCTCCATAGGTAGGTTTATTCCTAGGTATTTTATTCTTCTGTTGCAGTGGTAAATGGCAATGTATCCTTAATTTCTCTTTCAGATTATTCATCATTAGCATATAGGAATGCAAGAGACTTCTGTGCATTAATTTTATATCCTGCCACTTTACCAAATTCAATGGATGACTCCAGTAGTTTTTGGTAACATCTTTAGGAATCTCTATGTATAGTATCATGTCAGCTGCAAACAGTGACAGTTTTATTTCTTCTTTTCTGATTTGGATTCCTTTTATTTCTTTTTCTTCTCCAATTGATATGGCTAAAACTTCCAAAACTATGTTGAATAATAGTGGTGAGAGTGGGTAAACATGTCTTGTTCCTGATCTTATTGGAAATGGTTTCAGTTGTTCACCATTGAGAACAATATTGGCTGTGGGTTTGTTATATATGGCCTTTACTATGTTGAGTAAGTTCCCTCTATTCCTACTTTCTGTAGACTTTTATCATAAATGGGTGTTGAAATTTGTCAAAAGTTTTTTCTGCATCTGTTGAGATGATCATATGGTTTTTCTCCTTCAATTTGTTAATATGGTTTTTCACATTGATTGATATGGGTATATTGAAGAATCCTTGCATTCCTGGGATAAACCCCACTTGATCATGGTGTATGATCCTTATAATGTGCTGTTGGATTCTGTTTGCTAGTATTTTGTTGAGGATTTTTGCATCTATGTTCATCCGTGATATTGACCTGTAGTTTTCTTTTTCTGTGGCATCTTTGCCTGGTTTTGGTGTCAGGGTGACAGTGGCCTCATAGAATGAGTTTGGGAGTCTTCCTCCCTCTGCTATATTTTGGAAGAGTTTGAGAATGATTGTTTTTAGCTCTTCTCTAAATGTTTGGTAGAACTCCCCTGTGACTCCATCTGGTCCTGGACTTTTGTTTGGTGGCAGATTTTTAATCACAGTTTCAATTTCAGTGCATGTGATTAGTCTGTTTATATATTTTTTTCTTCTTAGTTCTGTCTCAGAAGGTTGCGCTTTTCTAAGAATTTGACCATATCTTCCAGGTTGTCCATTTTATTGGCATATTGTTGCTTGTAGTAATCTCTCATGATCCTTTGTATTTCTGCAGTGTCAGTTGTTAATTCTCCTTTTTTCATTTCTAATTCTATTGATTTGAGTCTTCTCCCTTCTTTTCTTGATGAGTCTGGCTAATGGTTTATCAATTTTGTTTATTTTCTCAAGTAACCAGCTTTTAGTTTTATTAATGTTTGCTCTTGTTTCCTTCATTTACTTTTCATTTATTTCTGATCTGATCTTTATGATTTTTCTCCTTCTGCTATCTTTGGGAACTTTTTGTCCTTCTTTCTCTAATTTCTTTAGGTGTAAGATTAGGTTGTTTATTTGAGAAGCTTCTTGTTTCTTGTGGTAGTATTTTATTGCTATAAACTTCCCTCTTAGAACTGCTTTCGCTGTATCCTATAGGTTTTGGGTTGTCATGTTTTCATTGTCATTTGTTTCTAGGTATTTTTCAATTTCCTCTTTGATTTCTCCAGTGACCCTTTCGTTATTTAGTAGTGTATTGTTTAGCCTCCATGTGTTTGTATTTTTTACATTTTGTTTTCCTGTAATTGATATCTAGTCTCATTGCATTGTGGTTGGAAAAGACACTTGATAAGATTTCAATTTTCATAAATTTACCAACGCTTGCTTTGTGACCAAAGATATGATCTATCCTGGAGAATGTTCCATGAGCACTTGAGAAGAAAGTGTAATCTGCTGATTTTGGATGGAATGTCATACAAATATCAATTAGGTCATTCTTCTTTAAGGTATCTTTAAAGCTTCTGTTTCCTTATATATTTTCATTTTGGATGATCTGTCCATTGGTGAAAGTGGGGTGTTAAAATCCACTACTATGACTGTATTACTGTTGATTTCCCCTTTTATGGCTGTTAGCATTTACCTTATATATTGAGGTGCTCTTATGTTGGGTACATAAATATTTATAATTGTTATATCTTCTTCTTGGATTGATCCTTTGATCATTATGTAATGTCCTTCTTTGTCTCTTGTAATAGTCTTTATTTTAAAGTCTATTTTGTCTTATGTGAGTATTGCTACTCCAGCTTTCTTTTGATTTCCATTTTCATGCAATATCTTTTTCCATCCCCTCACTTTCAATCTGTATGTGTCCCTAGTCTGAAGTGAGTCTATTGGACAGCATATATACCAATATTGCTTTTGTATCCTTTCAGCCAGTCTATGTTTTTTGGTTTGAGCATTTAATCCATTTACATTTAAGGTCTTTATTGATATGTGTGTTCCTATTCCCATTTTCTTAATTGTTTTGGGTTTATTTTTGTAGGTCTTTTCCTTCTCTTGTGTTTCCTACCTGGAGAAGTTCCTTTAGCTTTTGTTGTAGAGCTGGTTTTGTTGCACTGAATTCTCTTAGTTTTGATTGTCTGTAAAAGGTTTTAAGTTCTCCTTCAAATCTGCATGAGATCCTTGCTGTGTAGAGTAATCTCGGTTGTATATTTTTCCCTTTCATCACTTTAAATATGTCCTCCCACTCCCTTCTGGCTTACACAGTTTCTGTTGAAAGATCAGCTGGTAACCTTATTGGGAATCCCTTGTATGTTATTTGTTGCCTTTCCCTTGCTGCTTTTAATATCGTTTCTTTGTATTTAATTTTTGGTAGCTTGAGTAATATGTGTCTTGGCATGTTTCTTTTTGGATTTATCCTGTATGTGACTGTGTGCATTTCTTTGACTTGATAGACTATTCCTTTCCCATATTAGGGAAGTTTTCAAGTATAATCTTTTCAAATATTTTCTCAGTCACTTTCTTTTTCTCTTCTTCTTCTGGGACCCCTATAATTCGAATGTTGGTGTGTTTAATGTTGTCCCAGTAGTCTCTGAGTATGTCTTCAATTCTTTTCTTTTCTTTTTTTTTTTTTCTTTATTCTGCTCTGTGGTAGTTGTTTCCACCATTTTATCTTCCAGGTCACTTATTCATTCTTCTGCTTCAGTTATTTGGCTATTGATTCCTTCTAGAGAAATTTTAATTTCATTTATTGTGCTATTCATTATTGTTTGTTTACTCTTTAGTCTTCTATGTCCTCGTTAAATGTTTCTTTTATTTTATCCATTGTATTTCCAAGATTTTGGACCATCTTTACTATCATTACTCTGAATTCTTTTTCAGGTAGACTTCCTATTTCCTCTTCATTTGTTTGGTGTGGTGTTTACCTTTCTCCTTCATCTGCTGTGTATTTCTCTGTTTTCTCATTTTGCTTAACTTAGTGTGTTTTGGGTCTCCTTTTTGCAGGCTGTAGGTTCATAGTCCCGTTGTTTTTTGTGTCTGCCCCTAGTGGGTAAGGTTGGTTCAGTGTGTTGTGTAGTCTTCCTTGTAGAGGGGACTGGTGCCTGTGTTCTGGTGGATGATGATGTATCTTGTCTTTCTGGTGGCCTGGACCACGTCTGGTGGTGTGTTTTGGTGTGTCTGTGAACTTATTATGATTTTAGGAAGCCTCTTTGCTGATGGGTGGTGTTGTGTTCCTGTCTTTCTAGTTGTTTGGCAAAGGGTGCACAACACTGTAGCTTGCTGGTTGTTGAGTGGAGCTGGGTCTTAGCACTGAGATGGAGATCTCTGGGAGGTCTCTGGTGCACCAATGTCCTGAAATCGGCTCTCCAACCTCAGAAGCTCACACCTGACACCTGGCCAGAGCACCAAGACCCTGCCATCCACACGACTCAGAAGAAAAGGGAGAAGTAGAAAGAAAGGAAAAATAAATAAGTAGAATTAAATAAAATAAAGTTTTTAAAATAGAAAAAAAATTAAAAATTAATTAAAAAAAGAGAGAAAAACAGAAGAGAGCAATCAAACCAAAAAACAAATTCACCAACAATGACAAGTGCTAAAAACTGTATTAAAACAAACAAACAAAAAAAACAACAAAAAAAACAAACAATTCAAACCCTAGGACAAATGGCAAAAGCAAAGATATACAGATAAAGTCACACAAAATACACATACACACTCACAAAAAGAAAAAAATATATATATATATATATTTATATATATTTATGAGAAAGGAAGAGAGCAACAAAATCAATAAGCAAATCTACCAATGATAATAATCTCTAAATACCAAACTAAAATAAACATAACACCAGAAACAAATTAGATGCAGAAAGCAAAGTCCAAGTCTACAGTTGTTCCCAAAGTCCACAGCCTCAATTTTGGGATGATTTGTTATCTATTTAGGTATTCCAGAGGTACAGGGTACATCAAGTTGATTGTGGAGATTTCATCCACTTCTCCTGAGGCTGCTGGGAGAAATTTCCCTTTCTCTTCTTTTTTTTCACACAGCTCCTGGTGTTCAGCTTTGGATTTGGCCCCACCTCTGTGTGTAGGTCACCTGAGGGCATCTCTTTCTGGCCCAGACAAGACATGGTTAATGGAGCGGCTGATTAGGGGGCTTTGGCTCACTCAGGCAGGAGGGAGGGAAGAGTATGTAATACAGAGTGAGCCTGCAGTGACAGAAGCCAGCATGACATTGCACCAGCCTGAGGTGTGCCGTGTGTTCTCCCGGGGAAGTTGTCCCTGGATCACGGGACCCTGGTAGTTGTGGACTACACAGGCTCCCAGGGGAGAAGATGTGGATAGTGACCCTTGCTTGTGCACAGGCTTCTTGGTGGCTGCAGCAGCAGCCTTAGCATCTCCTGCCCATCTCTGGTGTCCACACTGTTAGCTACAGCTCCCGCCCATCTCTGGAGCTCGTTTAGGTGGGGCTCTGAATCCCCTCTCCTCGCACACCCTGAAACATGTTCTTTTGCCTCTTAGGCAGGTCCAGAATTTTTTCCCAGACTCCCTCCTGGCTAGGTGTGGTGCACAACTCCCTTCAGGCTATGTTCATGCAGCCAACCCCAAGCCTCAGCTCCCAGCCCCGACCAGCTCTGGCAGGTGAGCAGACAAGCCTCTCAGGCTGGTGATTGCTGGTCAGCAATGATACTCTGTACAGGAATCTCTCGCTTTGCTCTCTGCACCCCTGTGACTGTGCTCTCCTCCGTGGCTCTGAAGCTTCCTCCCTGCCCTCCATCCATTGCTGTCAGTGAAAGTCTTCCTAGTGTGTGAAAACTTTGCCTCCTTCACATCTTCTTCCCAGAGGAGCAGGCCCTGTCCCTATTCTTTTGTCTCTGTTTTTTCTTTTGCACTACCCATGTACGTGGGGAGTTTCTTGCCTTTTGGGAAGTCTAAGATCTTCTACCAGCGTCCAGTAGGTGTTCTGTAGGAGTTCTTCCACATGTAGGTGTAGTTTGATGTATTTGTGGGAAGGAAGGTAATCTCCATGTCTTACTCTTCCGCCATCTTGAAGGCACCCAGAGGCTTCTAGAATGCCATTTTAATCCCTTTGTTGACTGTGTTGTTATTACTTCAAGTTATTTTCTTAGTGGCAACTCTAAGATTGCAATAGTCATCTCAACTGATCACAATCTACTTTAGATCAGTACCCGTGTTCTCACCTGTGTGATTCCAGGTAAGATGATTTTCCCCCTTTGGTTTCTTTTGAGATTTTTTTTTTTTCTTACCTTTGATTTCTGAAGTTTCAGTATGATATTCCTAGGTGTTGTTTTGCTTATTTTATTTTATTTTATTTTATTTTTTTATACTTCTCCTGTTTGGTCTTCTTTGAGCTTCTTGGTTCTGTGGTTGATGCCCAACATTAATTTGGGGAAATAGACTTAATTGCTTCAAACACTGTTTCTTTTCCTTTTTCTTTTTTCTCCTTCTTGTGTTGCTGCTATGTGTACATTACATCCTCTGTAGTTGTCCCACAGTTCTTGAATAGTCTACTCTCTTCTTTCAATTTTTTCCTTTGCTTACCAGTTTTGGAGGTTTCTATTGTCATATCCTAAGCCCAGTGATTCTTGTCTCAGCCATATCCAGTCCACTAATGAAGGCATTCTTCATTTCTATTACAATGTCTTTGCTTTCTTATATTTCTTTTAGATTCTTTCTTAGAATTGTTTTTTCTCTCTGCTTAACATTATCCACATGTTCTTGGTCTAGTTTTCCCATTAAAGCTCTTAACATATTAATCATAGTTTTAAAAACTTCCTGGTCTTATAATTCCAACATTCCTGACATATCTGACTGGCTTTGAGGCTTGATTGGTCTCTTCAAATTGCGATTTTGCCTTTTAATATATCCTGTAATTTTTGTTGAAAGGTGGTTGTCATATGCTGAGTGAAAGGAACGACAGTAAAAATTCCTTTAGTAATGTAGTGGTAAAGTGTGGAGGGAGGGGAAGTGTTCTATAGTCCTGAAATTAGATCTCAGTCTTTTGATGAACCTATGCTTCTTGCTTGTGAACTTTACTAGTACTTTTCAGTGTCCCCCAACCCATATTATGTGGAACAGGATGTCTAGAGGGAACTGGAGTTGGATATTTCCCTTCTCTCAGGTAAGTTAGGCTCTGATAAAACTCCAATAAATTATGTTCTGGCAAAATTGTTTCTCCTGAGGGAAGACCTGCTTAGGAAAAAGCAGAATGCTCTGGTATATTTCAAAATGTTTCCTTTTTCCCTCTTCCTGCTGGAAGCCTGAGGGTTGTTTTTTTTTTGTTTTTTGTTTTCCAATCTCTTATGTCAAAATCTGGTAGAACTCGTGGAGGCATAACTCACAAAACATAGGGCCTCCAGGACTGTGTTGCCATGGTGCTTTTACCTCTCAGATTGTCCACACTGAGACTCCAGCCATTCTTCAGTTACAGGCCTGGTTCCTGAGGAAGTTTCTTCTCCTGAGTTTCTGCTCTGGTAAATTCTGATTTTCCTACCTGCCTGTTTATCTCTCCAATTTTAGAGGAAATGATTTTCCCAGTGACCTCATGTCACTGTCAGACTTTACGTAGAGTTGTTTTTTTTTAGTAAAACACTTTGACAAGTTTTTACTCCTTAGGTCATTATGGTCACTTCTAAGCTCTTTACATGACAGATTGGAACCTGAAAGTCTTTGCTGGTTTTTAATTATTATTATTTTACTTCTGGTCCCTTTGTTTGCATTTAGTGTTTTGTTATTTTTAGGAACCATATAGTTTACCCTCTCTTTCACTAACATTCATCATTCCTCCCAATAGGAGTTATTCTCTGGGGTGAAAGAAAAACTGTGTTATGTTAATGCATACTGAACCAAATCCTGTGAGACTGAAGCAAATTAATCTATAATTAGATAACACATTTCTTATGTTCTGAAGTTCCTAATTTTCCTATTTTGAATTAAGGGATTAATTTATTTATTCATTCAACAATAAATTATTGAGAAACTGATATATACGATGTTCTGTGATGGATGCTTTGGATAACTTTTCTAAACACCCCTACCAAAATACAGTATTTGTCACTGAATAAATGCAAAATTAAGTCTGACTACTTAATTGAAATATGAAAAAAATATTTTGATTGAATATGAGGAAGTAAAAATAATACTTTTTAAAAATAATAGCATATACCTCATGGGCATGTCTGGAAATATACACATTTTATTTTTTATTGTTTACTTTGGTACTTGTTAAGAATTCATATAATCACTGATGTATTAAGATAAATAAAAACCTGGCATTATATAACATTTTATTTTAAATATGGCTTAGTCAAAATGAATTCTGACAAGCTTTAATAACAGAATATTCTTAAATCAATTCGATTAGATTATTTTTTAACATATACCAACTACAGATGTTTCTCCATCTTAAATCACCATTTAAAACTTTCATCTGCAGTTTGATTTTCACACTCCAAATGCCCGCTGGGCATATCTACTTTTCCAAATTCACCATTTAAAACTTTCATCTGCAGTTTGATTTTCACACTCCAAATGCCCGCTGGGCATATCAACTTTTCCAAATTCATCCTGTTTAAAAGCAAGAAAGTTGCCTCCATGCTTAAACCTTCTTTTGCTTCTAACTTGGCTGTTTGTTAATGGCACTGACATAACTCAATCACTCAGCATCAAAACCTCAGATTCATTACGAACTTGTACCACTCTCCATGTCCCAATTCTAAGAAATAATATTTATTACTTCGGTCTTAGTTTTAAGTAATAGAAACTTTAGAGGGGGTAATGTAGGAATCTGGGGAGGAAAAGAGAGCACAGTCTCTAGTCAGTGGTGCATCGCCAGCTAGATGTTCTTGAAAAAAAAGAACAAAGATTATTTCATTGCCTAGAGCAGCACTGTCCAATAGAAATAGATTGTGAGTCACAAACATAAGCCACATGTGTAATTTTAAATTTTCTAGTAGCCTCATTAAAAAGAAAATTTAAAAAGAAAAAGTAAAATTAATTTTAATATATATTTTATTTAACCCAATATATCAGAAATAGTATTTCTACATGTAGTCAGTGTATAATTATTAATGAGATATTTTAAATTATTTTCTTCTCACTAAGCCTTTGAAACATGGTGAGTATTTTATACTTACAGCATGTCTCAGTGTCCTTTAGTCACACTTCAAGTGCCCTAAAGTCAGAGCTGGTTAGTGATAACTCTATAAAATAGGCCTAGAGTGCATCCTGAAATGTAGTAGTCTAAAACATGGGGTTTATGAGAGCAGGGCCGGAAAAGGAACATCAGAGAATGTAAAAACAATGAGTTGTTCTGGAGTTAACAGTTAGATTCAGTCTCAGAAGATGTGGAATCAGCCCAGGTTCATGATCAGGTAAGACCTGAAAGATAGTTATTAAACCAAAGTGGAAAATCTACATTTCTTCCCCTTAGAGACACATCCCAATTCCTTCAGAATATTTCATCATACGTCTCACTCTGGAGTCTAGACTCCTTTGACTATATGTATATATATATATATATATATATATATTATATATATATATATATATATCTGTGTGTATGTGTGTGTGTGTTTGTGTGTGTGTGTGTGTGTGAGAGAGAGAGAGAGAGAGAGAGGAGAGAGAAAAAAACATTGCATGTGTATGGGTAAATGTATGTTTATAGTAGTTTTAAAGAAAAAATAGGATTGTTTTCTAATTTGCTTTTGTCACTTGGCCATACATCATGGAAAACTTTTCATATTGCTATCTAGAAGTCTATCTTAACATTTTTAATGGTAGCTTTAACTAATATATAGTTTCTGCCATTCTGTTAATCGACACCCTGTCAATATATGTTTAAGTTATTTTGAGGGTTCACACAGCTAAATAAATTGTGGCCATGTATATTCTTGTCTACATTGTAAATACGTCTTACAGAATGTATTCTTAAAATGTAAGCTGCTGATTGAAAGACTATGGGCATTTCAGTTTTTGTTACATTGACAAATTGCTTTCCAAAATAAACATGTTTATACCCCACCTACATGGCAGCATCTGTCAATTTCCTTGCATTTTACTTGTAGCATGGGATACCAATCTTCAAGCACTTTTGCCAATCTAGTGGGCAAAAATAGTATTATATTATGGTTTTGATTTAATTTAAAATTTTTTTGTTCTATTTCTTAAGATGAATAAGTCTTTTTATATTTGTATTGGAAATTACTACTGTTTTACTGAAAATTGTTTCGTTTTATATTTGATTGCTTTTTCATGTACTTCAAAAGCATTTCATAGATATTAATACTTTATGTATTATAAATGTTACAAACATTTTACCCTAGATTGTAATTTGTCTTTTATTTTTGCTTATGATATATCTTTTATAGATTTCCATATTTAGACCTTTATTCTATTGAGAACTTGCTTTGAAATACGTAGGGACCTAACTTTAATTGTTTTTTCTAATGTACAACCAATTTTCCTGGTACCATTTAATTTATTTTGTGTTGTTCTTTTAATGATCTATTATATAATCTTAGATATGCAATATTTTGATTCCTCGGTGAGTTTTATGTATTCCTAGATGTTGTATCTTTCCGTGGTCTCCACAGCTCACACTTAAATTGTACTTGTCTCATAGAATATAATAAATATTTTCTCACTGATGCAATAAGCAAGGTGATTAAATTCTGAATATTAATAATAATAATGCTTCACATTTACATAGTCCTTTATCATATACAAAGAATTAACACATATATATTTAATTCTCATAACAACCCTGTGAGTTAAATGGGGCAGGTATTATATTCTCCAATTTATGATTGAAAAAACCAAGGCTGAGGAAATGAAGGGATTTGTTCAAGTCACACTGATACTGTAGGATAAGTAATGATCCAGAAAACAATTCCACATTCAGTGCTTTTATTCCCTTCCCCAATCAAACCTGCTCAGTAATCATTCACACTTAGTCATTTGTTTTTTCAACAATTACTGACTGAGGCCTAGAGCAGAGACTCAGTAACCTCTCCAGTATCCATCTTTCCCCTCACTTCTAAAAGAACTTTCATCATATTCAGGTACCTACCTTTCTCAGGACATAGCTCAGAGGAAGAGTGGATCCTGTTAGGATCATCCATCATGATAATTCCATTCCTTCCATGTTCAGAACCAGTATATGATTTTTTTCAGTCAGTGTGTTGTAGAGGGAAGTGTACTTGGGTTAAGGGGTTTCTGAGTTCCTCTATTTACTTCTAAGAAAGAGACACAAGATTTGAAAGTCCTTCATCTCTTCCCAGAACAGACCACTGCTGGTTGTAACACCTGGAGGTGCTAATGGCATCTTGCTGCTGAGCTGAAAAGAAAGTCACCACTGGACAGAGCAGAGCAAGAGAATCTCAGGAGGGATGCTGGATCCTGTTCCAGCTCTGAAATTCTCATGATGTGGAATACATTTCCTAATGGTCATGTCATTCTGGATCAGGGCTTTCTATGAATTGTAGGTGAAAGTGTCCTAACTGATACAAAGGTCCAATGAGCATACAGAATGGAGAGACTTGTGATGCAGAGATCACCAATGCAATATATTTTCATAGAGTCTACTTTTCATATGGAGCTGTTGAAGATCCCATTTACAGTTTCTGGTGCTGCCACCCAAACCTCTGAAACTTGAGGATATTTGAGTCTTTTTACATCTTTAATGGGGATCTGTACAATATTCAAATCTGAGAAACACTGACTTGTAGTATATGTCTTCTTGAGGAAATTTATGTTTAACCAAAACCTAAGCTTTCATCTTTAAGGATGGAGACACACCATCTACTAATAGTTAAGAGAGGGCTTTCCAACCTTGAGACCCACCATGCTACAGCAAGATGGAAGAGTCTGAGCGTCAGAGTGGCTCAAGTTGAAATTGCAGCTCTCACATACTTGCTGTGTGATCTTGGTCTAGTTCCATATCGTCTCTTAAACTCAATTTTCTCAACTTAAAAACAATAACAGTGTCATGCAAGTGTTGCCATGGGATTGGATAAGAAACATATGTAAAAGGTCTGACAGAGCCTGACTCATGGAAAGCACCTAAAAAAATGAAATTTCTCTCCATTTTCCCCTTTTCTTAAAATTTTACCTGGTAGGCTAAGTAGTCTGCTCTGTAATTAGCCTCTGCTTTCTCCATTATTGTCACCAGATAGCATTTTTCTGAGGTCCCTCGGGGCAAGGATCAATGCACGCAGTACAAATATTTCTGAGGTGGGGGTTTGTAAAAGGCACCCAGACTGCCGAGACTGCACATTCTTGGAGTCACACTTCTTGGTTGCCTATGGCCCCACTAACTGCTTGGCCTTGCTCCAGGGTAATGAGGTTCTTTCCTCAATGCTTTTCCCAGGTAAGGCATGCCCGGTGTCCTCACTGCTGTTTCATGTCACATGCCTGCTGTCCTCTTGCCCCTCAGAACTGCCTCCTATTATTACCCTCCTGCTACACTTTCCCCTGATAATTGTCAGTGAATGCCCTCCATCGGCCTTCTCCCCCTGGCTAATTGCCTTCTACTTCCCCTCCTCATTGGTCACATGCCTGGTCTGCCCTCCTGTCACCCTTCTTACCTGCTAACCTCTGCTTGATTTGCTGCCTGGACTAGGCAGCAAGAGCACTTCTGCCCTTCAGACTGCCTGATGCCTGCTGATTTCCTGCGCTGCTCGCCCCACCTGCTGTGTGCCTGGGGTCACCTTCCTGCTGCCTGCTCCACCTGTCCCAAGGCTGTTTGATTTTGCCCCCTGAAATGCACAGATGGGATCTCTCCAGCTTCCCTGTGATTGTCTAATGGGGAAGTGGGATGCAAATGACTGTGTAGAATAAATGGAAAGGAAGAAAAACAACAACAACGACAACAAAACAAAATGAAACAGAAAAAGGCAAACACCCAGATAGTTATTAAGAATACAGAGTACTTTAGCTAAAAAAAATGTATGTCTATCTCTGAACCCAGCACACAGACACAAGATGGAAAGTGGGAAAACGTAAATGGGAATTGGTTAAAATAGCCTCTCCACCGTGTGGGAAGCAGCCAAATGTTGCAGGTAAGTGCTCAGAGGGTAACGATTCCTCTTCCATGTCTAACCCTAAAAATAAGAATCAAGCTTTAGGATACAGATGTCTGTTCATGGAAAGTGATTGAATTTCATTGCATGGCATAATTTAACTGAACACTGGGGACCCTTAAAACTATTGCTGAATATTTGCAACCTGTATCTGGAATATAGATTTCCATATCTATTTTAGATCCTCTATTGGCATGGTGCACAGGAATCTCTTTTCAGAGTGATGTTTTCCTTTGATTTTCTCCTATTGTTTGCTTAAACTGGCACTAAACACTCACAAATAGGGCACAGTTGAGAATTAATAGAATCTTTTACTGAGAACTTTAGTCTCAAATAAAGAGTTCCATTTACAGCAGAGAAACTACTCTTAGGCCAAAAATTAATTATATTATCCAGAACACTGAGGTTTTTTATACTTGAGAGAGAAGGTGCCACAGAGATCAAATGGGGGGGGTCCTCAAACTAGGCTAAGAACACAAAGAGCTTGTGAGGAAGGGTAGGTGTGAAAGCTGGCTTTGGACATAGTGTCTGAAATGTGTTTTTCTTTAAGACTAATGGCTAGTTCTTCATTTGTAGCCTTCTCAAGCAGGAGAGATTTGAAGATGCATATATCCACATCCTTAAGAGGTTACACTATCTGTTACTCTCTGTTCAAAAAGTTTTACTTTGAAATAAAATCAATTTGTTACCTCTAACCAAAAAACTTGTTACTTTTCTCCTTAAACTGACAACCAGACCAACCTGATTATTATCACATTATTTAATTGTTAAAGTGATTTTCCTTCCTTAAAAGCAATTATTCGTTGGTAGTGATCTTAATAATGACAACTGTCTTCAAGCTGCATTCTCAGTTTCCTCATTTGTAAAACGCAGTAAAGGGCAGAGAAAACCAGACATTCTCTTGAGATTCTACTGAGCTTGAAGATACTGGAATAGTTTTGTATTCTAAAGCTCATGAGACAAAATTATTGAGTTATTTCTGAAATATACCTGTAGTCCCCATTGATAATGATTAGATACTGACCCCTACATTTGACAGATTTCCTAGTTTTCATTGTCCTAAAATGTGAGGAAACAAGGCTGCAGCAGATTCAGCTAGTTTCTCTGGGAGATGAACATGCATAAAATTAAATCTCCAAGGATACAAGGAGAGATATTGAATATGTCAGTACAAATCATAGAAAGTCAGGTGAAGGAAACATCAGTGATATCTAATCCTGTTTCTTTATGGTGTAGTGACAGTAATCGAAGTCTCAAGAATGCAAGCGACTTGCCTGGTGTTGTTACCAGAATAGAACTAGAGCCTTTGCTCTCTAGTTTGGTCCATATTCGCAACATAATTTCTTTATGTAGGATTTTCAGATAACCCCTTTCTACTTGACCCTTGGTATTTGGGCTGGTGACAGTAATAATTATTGAAATAAATCAAAATGTCTTGCTGATTTAGCAGATGTGAAAGGAAAAAAAAAACATTTTATAATTTTACTCCCTGGCTTAATTGAATAAATGAGAGATCAGGTCACAGTCTATATCATATGAGAAATATGTGTTTGATGCCTTCAACTTGACACAAGAGTCATTTACCATCTATCTCCCATCTCACAGTAATTAAGCACATTGCTTCCATTGCTCAGCACTATTTCAATTTTCCACAACAGGTATTTTTAATTGTCTGTATCCTTAAACGAAAGGAGAAATAAGAAAATAATGGAGGCAATAACTTGTTCCAGTGAATGACTCTTGAGAGAGAGAGAGAGAGAAAGCGATACTTAATTGTCATAGTTTTCAATTAAAATTAGATTTAAATAATTTTAACAATGATTTTAGGGGTTCCTAGTCGTACGTACTGCATAAAACCTTGCTATGACCATTCATTCCTGGAACACTGTTGTGCAGAAAATGGTGCTATTGCTCACCAAAAGATAATCAGAAATAAATAAACAGTTCATTAGGTAAACTAAGTTTATTAGACTTGCTGCAGTAAGGGAAAACACCAACTAAGTAGTGTCTCAAAGTGGAAAAATTAGGGGAAGGTAATTATAGGGCCTTGACTGGGTGATTGTGACAGTGGTCTTGTGAGGTGAGCTGGCCAAAATTGGGCAGAGATTATGACATAATAGTTTTGTATTGGTGAGCCCAGCAAGGTGAGTGTCTCCAAGTAAGCCTGGATGAGAAGTTATTTTTGTTATTTTGAGCTTTATCTTCTAGGAGTAAGTACAGTTAATCCTCATTTTTCACAGATCTGGTATTTGTGAATTTGCCTACTAGCTAAAAATTTATTTATAATCCCCAAATCAATACTTCTTGTGCTTTCACCATCATTTATGAATATGTACAGAATGACAACAAATTTGACTTGCTCAATGCACATGTTCCAAGTGGAGATTAAATGAGGTGACACTCTGCCTTCTGTTTCATCTCTCGTCATATAAAAAAGTGTCTTTTTTTGTGTTCTATTTAATGTCACATTTTGATCAGGTTACAAAAATGTAATGACCAGAGGCATATTCCCCCTAGGAACAGTGGTTCAGTATTCCCTAAATCAGTGCTTTCAGGGAATTTATTGAACATAACTGCTGCAAATAATGAGAATCAACTTGATTTTTTGCTAAGTGTTTTTTTAATATCTTGTTCCAGTATTGTTTAATGCAGGAAAAGTAAATGATGTTCTCAGTTCTCAGTGACTTTTTAGCCATGTCATGAGGCAGCAGTTCCTTTAACCCTCAAATGCTCGTTCAGGGCATGGGGTGTCATGGACCTTTCGTTTGTTAATTTCCTAAAGTAAGTAACCATATTTAAGCCTTCGGGTAAGGTGATTTCAGTGGAGTGGGGTTCAGAATATGTGTCCAATTGTCTCTCTGGTGTTGGACTTTGTGATTAATACTGCATTGAGCACAACCAAATATGTGCTCTACCACACAGGCAACTGTTTCAGGATCTGCTTTCAGGGACGACCAAACCAGCTGCCAGGTGACTACTAAAAACAGAACCACTTTCTGCAAATCGGAACTCTACCTTTATTTTGAATTCTTTTTATGCCAAAAGTGCAATTATATTTGAAATCATTTCACATTTTCATAAGAAAACTGAACACTACATTTGTCAATGGGAAAAATAACTCATATAATTTCAACTTGAAAATTTTTCTGAAGTTACAAAAATAGGATTTAATATTTTTATCACTAGTGCAAAGTTTCACATTGTATGTATCTATGACTAATTTAAAGAGGTTATCATTAAACAACAATTACATTAACAATCACAAATATATAACCTAATATAAAAATTTACCTCCACAGATGTACACTCAAGCTTCTCATTAAAATGAAAACATTTTATATGGGAGTTTTATACACATTCAATATTTAATATCTTTCCTGATACTTTATATTTAATTATTTTATTTTAGTGGATATGTTATTTCTCCCCCTTAAGACCACACCCCTTACCCCATCCAAACTCCTATTCTGTCAGGTGTGTTGCCTGCTGATGGCTCTTAGCTGAGTCCCTCCTTAAAAATTGTCCTTCTCCAAAGGGAATTGCCTCGGCCAAGGTTATATCCTCTTCCCAGAGAGAGTTTAACTCCAATAACTAGTTGATGTGAGGGTACAAAAGCCTAACCCCCTTGCCACAATTTGGAAAACTCTGAGGGACTACTCCACCTCTGAAGCTCTCTACAGGTAAGAATGGCCAAGGCCTCTGCTAGACCACATCAGAGTTTAAATTCTCCTCCTGCCCAATTCTGCTTCTCTAACTCCCTTGCATGTATTGATCCAGAGAACATGCCCCAATAAACCTTCACCTCAAAGTCTGCTTCCCAGTGAACTCAACCTATGACTCTTACCATAATTATATACTGCAAAGCAAAAGTAGTGAACTTATTTTACTAAGTCTCATATAGCCCTAATTCACCCAAGCTTACCACAATGTGCTTTTCAGATTTTATCATTTTGTATAGGTGCTATTTCATACAAAGATTAAGGAAGCATTGCTGTAAGGGAACGTAACACAAAGAAACCTTATCCATTTTTATAATTCAATAGTCGCTGACTTCCAAATGTATATATATATATATATATATATATATATATATATATATATGTAGCCCAATTTTCTCTTACAATATCCAGTCTAAATTTGTATATCTAATTGCCCTTTTGACATCTTCCTGTGCATTTATCATACAGTTACTAAACTTAATATGTTAACTGAAATACCCGATTCTCTCAGAACTTGAACTCCCACCAACTACCCAGCCTACCATTCTTTTTCACTAGAGTAAAATGTTCTGCCACCAGCCAATTGCTAGAGACAGGAATCTAGACCCAATCTCTAATTCATTCCTTTCACTTATGCTCTCACTCCCTGACCCATCAGCAAGCTCTGTCTATAGAAAAATGAAAAGTTTCTATTCTTTTATTTTTTCACTAGGTCACCACAGCTCTAGGTATAGGACAATTACAACAACTTCCTGAATGGTCTCGTTTCTTCTACTCATCCCCTTCTAACTTTTTTTTCATATTGCAGAAATAGTGATTTTTAAATGCTAATTATATTAGGCAGATCTCATGCTTAATATGTTTAATATTTGCCTTAGGTCAAATCCCTCACAATGACCTATAATGCCCTGAATATCTGGTACCTGCCTGCCTTTCCCACTCATCTCCTACCACTCTGCACTTCCCTTCCTCTGTCCACTGGTCTTTTCTTGGTCCCATGAAAAAGCCAAGCTTCTTTCTTGGGCCTAAATCCTTTGCACATGCTTTTCTTTCTACTTGATGGTGCCCAGCACATTCACACTTAGTATATTATTTACTTTTTATAATTCTTGCTTAATTGAGTATAAATATCTTTCATTATATGGTTTTCCTCAATCAACATCTCTAGAAGTATTACTTATTATTTGTTATCTATTTCAGTCAAATTTGTTGCTGGCTTTATACACTTCCTCACAGTTTGAAATGATCTCTTTTGTTCATTTGTTTATTGTCTCTCTGTTCTATTACAATGCTCCACGAGGGAGGAGTTTTATCTGATTTATATACTATCATATATCCCTAGTGTCCAGCACAAGCCTTGACACAGAGTTGGCATTTGCTAAGTATATTTTGGGTTAATGAATGATTAATGAAGTGAATTATGCAACTCATGGCTATATGAGATACTTATTCTCTAGACCCCAACTTAATTGGTCTGACTTATAAACTAATCATGACAAAACACTCTCAAACCTTGAAAATAAAATTTATCATATAAAGTCACACTAATTTGATACCTTCTTTTAGTGAGAGACACAAAACCTTTAGAGAAAAATATGTTTCAAAATATAGAATTTAATAACACTTCTGAGGATTCAACTGGGCATGATATTTTCTCATAATTTAAATCTTGTTTGGGATTTGAATTTCAGAGAAGAAATTCAGTAAATAGCAGACATCAACAAAGCAAGAAAAATATAACATAATATTAAGTGGGAAATGGACTGATGAAGTTCAGCTATAATTTCAACTCAGCTGTGTCTTTTGACTATGATCAGCAAATCAGCTATTTAAGTATGGCCATTAGTTGATCAACATTACTTATGAATTATCACTGCCTGAAAGTCATTGAGTAAGTAACTGGAGATATCAACGTTAAATACAAAAGCCCCCACTCTCTAGGAACTCAAACTTAAATACATGAGAAACTCATAGTCACCCTGAGACCTCATCAAGAAAGTTTAGAAGATTCTGCACTGGATCCACAAAATATGTTCAATCTAATATTAAGTCTTAATACATGTCAGACACTATATCCAAGGGGTCTCATCCTCACTTGGACCTGATTTAGATGATGAGCTCTGAACTATAAGTAGATACTATAATGGAATGAGACCCTTGGATGCTTTACAAGAGTATCAGAATATATCAGTGATACTCTTTACAAGAGTATCAAAGATCTATATGGGGGAATGGATCATTGGAGGCCATAGGATGCATAGTAGCAGACAGATGTTAGGGTAGCCACTCATGATTTTTGCCTCCTGATATTCAAACCCTTGTATGATTGCTTCCTCTTAGTGTGAGTAGGACCTGTGAATTTTTTCTAACAAATAGAATGTGGCAAAGGTAATAGGATGTACATGATTACATGTGTGTGATTACATGGTTATGTACATAAAATTATAGTGCCCATATTTCCTTTGAGGTGAAAGCCTAATGCTTTTGACAAATTTAGATGTAAAGAGTTTAATAACTTTTGGAGAAATAAAAGCATTCATATATTTTTCATTGGAATGTAAAATGGTGCAGCCTCTTTGGAAAACATTTTAGAATTTCCTCAAAAAAATTAATAATATAGTTTCCACATGACCCAGGAATTCTAAGTATATATCCAATGAAATAAAAATGTATGTTCAGACAATGACTTTTCATAAATTTTTTTACCCCCACTATAATAAAATATAATGAAAACATTATGCTAAGTGAAAAAAGCTAGACTCAACATCACATATTATATAATTCCATTGATATGAGATGTACAGAAAAGCCAAATCCACTGGGACAGAAAGTAAATTAATAGATACAGGGGCTAGGGACAAAGGAGAATAGGGAGTGACTGATAATGGGTATGGGTTTTTTTGGGGGGGGATGATGAAAATGTTTTAAAATTAATGGTGATGGTTGCATAACTCTGTAGATATATTAGAAATCACTTTAAATGGTGAAATTTATAATATGTAAATTATGTTTTAATAAAGATGTTACATACATTGAAAAAAGGAGATATATTAAAAAAATCACCCTTTTGATAAGCTCCATTTTCTCTAAAAATGTATATCAAAACTGCAGTGGTGGCTTCCCTAGTGGCGCAGTGGTTGAGAGTCCGCCTGCCGATGCAGGGGACACGGGTTCGTGCCCCGGTCCGGGAAGATCCCACGTGCCGCGGAGTGGCTGGGCCCGTGAGCCATGGCTGCTGAGTCTGAGTGTCCGGAGCCTGTGCTCCGCAGCGGGAGAGGCCACAGCAGTGAGAGGCCCGTGTATCGCAAAAAAACCCAAAAAACAACAACAACAACAACAACAAAAAACGAAAAAAAATGCGGTAGTAAAAATTCTAAGAATTTTCAGGTATTCTTGTCAACATATGTGTATTAAGAGAAAACATAATATTTCCTCTCCTGGCTAAATCTCAGTAGGTGAGAACTGAGTTTTGTAGGACCTACTCTTTTCTTGTGTCCAGACTCTTTGGAATGTTGCTGCTCCTTGTGATACATGTATGAAGACAATCTCTGGTTATGTTTCTCATGTCTTTAAGATAGGGTTATCTGTGTTTCAAACGTTTCCCATGTCCTTAGAGTGATCTGTACTTAGCAATCTTATACTCACACACATTTGAGGTGGATTTGACCCAGGAAGCACAGTGTTTTAAAATAGCAAACAAAGGTTTCATTAGCCTCCGAGAATAAATTACACTCTCTTCTATATGAGTTAGCCTTATGTACTTAATCTGTAAAGTGGTATTCAGGAGAGTTCTCTAATTTAGTAGTGAGTCACTGACTTCCCCATTTTGACACTGGTATGTTATAAAATAACCAACCAACCAACAAAGAAACGGTTCAGAGATATTTAGAAAGTAAAACCAAATTTCTTATCGAAAAATGTCTAACAGGATCATTTTAGTCTACACTGTTTTTTAGATTTTTTGTCAAGATGGAATAGTGGTAGGAGGACTAGGTTATGTGGAAGGTTAAAAATTCACTGTCTAACCAAGAGAGGAGAGAAAAATATAAATCAACATTTTCTGAACACTAAGCGAGAACTTAAACGCGTTTATTTTCTAAAAATACTCTCTTCAGTATTCTACTCTTGTGCTCTTTTAATATGGCCATTAAAGTAAGTGTGCTCCTTGTTTAGTCACCCAGAGAACAGCCTTCACATGGCATTCTCTGGGTACAGAACAGTGCCATAATGAATCTCCTCCTTCCCATTAATATCTTTTACTAAATGTATAAAACATTTTACTTATACTGTCATTCATTAAATTAAAAAAGAGAATGTGTATATTTCTAATAAAACTATTGGGATCCAAAATTCACTAAAAAAAAAAACCACTCTTGATAATATATATGCTACACATTTATATCAGTGTACCCTAATCATAACAAAGTAGAAATAGTTTCATTTGATAACATCAAGACAAATTGTGCAAAGAGGGAAAAAAAAAAAATCTGTTTTGGAAATTAACTCTGAAGAACCCAAATTCCCTCCTCTACATCTTCTCTAGTAAGCAGAGACTTTGGCAAAAACTTCACTGGAAATTAATTTTCAAATCACCGCTTTACCAAGTTAAGTACACCAGTGTATGTATTCCCAAACAGGAAGGTGCACTGATCCACCATAAATTTGTAAGAGTTTATCCCCTATTTTTTATTGTTTTTAGCTCAAATCTGCTGTCAACTGTCCCCTTGTCTTTTTCAAAAGAGGTGAGATAAGGAGCCTAAAACCATCTCTGTAGGCCAGGATACTGCTTGCCCTAGATCTTAGGATTCTCTGTTCTTCTTGGATTAGAATTATTACATTTATAATTATGTGTGTAATATTTACATTCTCAACTACAGGATAAGCTCCAAGAAGACAGTGCCAAGTCTGGTTTGCTCAGCATAACATAAAGCACATTGTGATTCCCAGTACATATATGCAGATTGACTGACTTGGATAAATGACATGGAAGTTACATTGATAACTTCTTGTCCACTTACACAATATCCCCAAATTCACGTCTGGTTTGCACTGCCATCACTCCAGGATGGCCTCATTCACCTTGTCAAAAAGTGAGGAGTGCTATCAGACAGTGGGGTCTGACCTCTAAACCCTAAAGATGGGTGGTGACATACACCCCTTATATGGGCAGAATCCTGATTCCTACTCTATGAGATTTAGACTGCAACTTCTTCAGAACTCCTTTTACATTTTCTATATCTTTCTTTTCTATGATTTTGTACCTCAACTGATTTGGGATTGTCTTATATATTTCCATGACATCAGAGCTCAACCAAGAGTTCATAAAGAGGCAGCAAAAGTGAATTTGACAGTTCTAGTTGTGTATCTGTGGCTTCTGAGAGTGACTATGCCCTAACTCCAATTTTGCTTATATGAACAAAGTTCTGGTAAAGAATCATCAATATTCTCTGGGAATTTCACTTCATTATTTGGTCTATTGTAGACAGGTCTTATCAATCCCAGCTTGATATGTACCCAAAATAGGACAATGAGGCAATTTTTATAGACTTATTTTCTGTTTTTAAAGACTGTTTGGATTTAACAGCATTATAACTTTCAGAACAGTTTTCTTTCTCACATTTAAAAATTTTATCCTTAGAATTGAAAATCCTGCTGCATTTCAGACCTCCTTATAGCTGCATTGATTAGTCTTCTAGGAAGCGCAGCTGTGGCAATAATCCCATCTCTGCATCTTAGCAAGCAGGAGGGAAGGCAGGAGATAAGAGTTGCCACAGGGAGTCTATATTTAATCTACAACTGGCTTATCCAAGTGTTTCATTGCTCCCTGAGGGACTCAACACATGCACTATTGTTAGAAAAAAAATGATAGAGAAGGAAGGAAAGAAAAGTTCACCCAAGATTGGTCTTCAACTAATTAATTCATTTCAGAATTGACACAGGAGAAGTTTTTGCTTTGCTGGTAATGCAGACTCTGAGAAGACTAGTACTTCTTGATACCAGCACAGCTCACCTTTCTGGCTTTTCCCTGTGGCTGCTATTGGGGGATGGCTGAGCCTTTTCTTGGCAGCTACTGTCAAGGCTGCTGGGAGGCATCTGTAAATGGTAACTTCAGTAGCTCTATCAAGGAAACCCCACCGATCTACACTGCAGATTTTTATGGGCATTCACACAGTGGAATAAAGTGGGTATCTGAGACAATTATAAAATCAAATACAAAATAAATAAATACCTAAATAAAATGCAAAACAAAGTAAATAAACCTTCAGCCTCAAAGGGAGAAGTAGAAGAAAGTTATTCTTCTTTAACACAGCTTTTCTCGTCATTCCATTTCTTACAGGTCTACAGTGATTATCTACCTTTTTGACATCAAATCCAAAACGTGCTTGACTTTGCCAGTCCTCTATCATCTGGCATATTCTAAAATGAAACCTCAGTCCAATATCATTGTCATGAAATCACACCTCATTTGTACCTACCTGAGAAACTCTGTGTCTGAGAATCTCCTAGAATGGCCTTCCTCTTGTGTATCTATCATAATTTCTTAAGAATGAACTCAAATGCATTTCTTCCTTAAAACTTACATTGACTTATTACCCTTTCCTTCTATGAACATTTTTAGGACATATATGTTATTATTTTTATTATTACTCCACAGAATTTGAATGCAGTGGTGAGAGGTTGGGAACCAGTTGGGAAAAAATTAAGGTCAGTTAAGGCTGTACGATTAAGGTGTTTGTCTTGATTCACTGGGTGCTATCTGCACTGATTATGCACAGAAAAGAATTAAACGAGAAGATCTCAGTTCTTTCCTTTTATGAAACAGTCACCAACAATTATAATCTATCTACTTTTTTTAGGCTATGCTTATATTTTATTTCTCTAGAACAAAGAGTAAGACATCTTAAAATCACTGAATAAAGCTTTCATAGGAACTAAAACTCACTACCATCTCTTATTCCTAGAAGAGGCTGCAGGGAACAGAGGCAATAGAGCTCTTCTTTGGAACCAGCAGAAGCTAAACAAAATAAGCCTTTGACATCTGTAGGTATAGAATTCACAAAACACGGGAAAGGACCAAGACCATAGATCCTATCACTGAAGTCATGAACTTCTCTACTGATTATGCTGTAGAGCAGATGATGAACCTGAAAAGAGAGGGAGTAGGTACTGGATAAAGCAAATATGAAAAGACTGGTAGTATAGAGGGATGAGAGAGTAGGATGCCTTCCCTCTTGGTAAAGTGCAAAAGATTATGAAGAGCTCCACACGTGACACTCCCCATCTACACTTAAATTCAGCATTGGGGCAATTGTCTGGATTTTACACTCTTAAGGGTACTGAATTGGGATATTTACCTGCAGAAGACACCATAGGTGAAACATTGGTGAAAATGAGACTCTGCCTTTCTTCTCTGTGTATAAGGAGGTCCTATGTCAGGGTAACAAGGAGAGAGTATCTCCAGCTTTTTGAATACTAAACTAAAAACATCAGTATATTTGGTCAAGGCTATTTATTTGGTCAATCCAATGATATTTAAGGAAACTCTGCTTCCCTAAAAAAAGATTGTATGTTGTATAACTTAGACCCAGATATTCCCCCACCAAATTCATTATGAGCAGATTTTGATAGTTTTAAGAATGGACAGAATTTTTTCATGTTTCAATTTTTCTCTCATAAACCACAAATATTTGATGTCTGTCATAACTTGCTTTTCTAGCAAAAAACGCAGGCAACCAACCAAAACAAACAAAGAAACAAAACAAGAATAAGAAGCAAACATTGAAAATAGTGGATCATACTTAGATTGATGTACTTTAATGAAAACAATGTAATATGATTGGTTTCTGATTGGTGGTTCATAAGATGAAATAGTACTCACCAAAAAGAGTAGCATAGACTTTGCCAGATGATCAAACTTACAAATTAATTTCCAGAATTTTCATTAAGTATGTGTAATTTAGATGTTCCTATTAGCTAAGCATTATTTAGAAGCTCTGGCCATAATAGATTGTGAATGTGTTTGCATGTAGATATAATCTAAGCCAAAATCCATTTCTTCTCCCTAAACACTATACTGCCAAAGATCTTTAGTATCATAATCACCATCATTAATCAAAATGAAGATTTCTTTATCCACATACTGTATATCATACAGAGCAGCTCTTCTTGCTCTAAGCTGAAAGTCCTCAAATTTCTGTCTCACTTTTCTTCTGGTAAGACTCACTTGAATGGTGTTTCCTAGTGTCTTTCAGGTGCCTCATCTGCAGTTAGTTGGTTAGTTAGTTAGTTTGGTTAAAAATAATCAACATTGTGTAAAGATAATACTCATCAAAAATCCTATATTTTTGGGTAAAGAAAATATAGAACCAAATAAAAAGGAAGAGAGTATGATTGCAGGTGTGGGTGATGGTGTTGGGTGTTTCTATTATCACCTTTGCACAGATAAAATTGCACTTGCCTGGTTGGCTCCTCCATTACTGAACTACTCTTCCCTTTGCTTTCCATAGGCCTACTTTTCTTCTCATCTAACACCACTTTCTACAATACAAGCATATTTCATTATATTGAGCTTCACTTTATTGTGCTTCTCAGATATTGTAGTTTTTACAAATTGAAGATTTGTGGCAACCCTGAGTTAAGCAAGGCTATGGGAGCTATATTTCTAACTGTACTTGCTCACTTCTTGTCTCTTTGTCACATTTTGGTAATTCTCACAATATATCAAATTTTTCGTTATTATTATATTTGTTAAGATGATCTGTGATCAGTAAACTTTGATGTTACTACTGCAAAAATATTGACATGTTGAAGGCTCAGATAATCATTAGCATTTTTTAACAATAAAATTAAGAAGTGTATATTGCTTTTTGTATGTAACGCTATTGAACAATTAATAGACTACCGCATAGTGTTAACATAACTTTTATATGCACTGGGAAACCAAACACTTTGTGGGACTCGCTTTATTGAGATATTCACTTTATCATGATGATCTGAAACCAAACCCACAATATCTGCGAGGTATACCTGTATTTTCTGACAATGGGACTAGATTAAGATCTACCTGGTATTCACTGATATTCTCTACTTTTCTTTTGTAGCAATCAACATACTTAGGATTATTTAATTATTTAAGAAAGGAGTAAAATAATCAATGTATGGTTAATCACAGCCTTCTCGTCTGCTTTCACACACCAAAGCAAATTCAAATTGTGCTTGCTCATCAGCTTTTAAACATGTATTCTGCTGACTGTAGAATTTGGTGAAATGGAGAATTGGGGACATAGGTGAAACAAGCTTGATTTATATTGCAGAGGGAAGACTTACTCTAGAGAAAGGAAACAAAATTTATTGCCACCCAGAACAAGGGAGGCATATTTCAAGATGGGCTTTTGGGTTGGAGAGAGTTTTGGGGCATAGACGGGCAGTTTGGAAGGAGAAGGAAGAGATTTTAGAGTGTCTGCCATATATGGGAGTTACTGAGAATGAGACAGGTGGCTTAGTTTCTTTGAGTCCTAATTTACTTACTTATTGAATATCTTTTCTAATCAAGTATGAAGTTACATTAATGGAGAAACAATGATCACACTCCTCCACACTATACTATCAAGTTCTGAGTTATTAAAGGTGCTTGACAACAATTCTCAATTGATATTTAACTTTCTGTATGTATGTTTCTAAGTTACTTAATAATCTATAACCATGAGCTTCAGTATATACCATTAGGACACAGTTAAATTATGGAAAGAGTTCTGACTCCTTGAAGTGAAATTATACACATATAACCTACTAGATTTTGTTTTAGGTTAAACTGGTTGAGTGACATTATTTTTAAAATAATGAATTAAGTGAATTTCTGCTGAAGTTGTCAAAGTAGTATTCTCAGAAAGGATAAGTGTTAAATGTAGAAAGACCACAAGAAATAGAACAGGAAAGAAAAAATTTTTCATTCTTTAAGTAGGAGAAGGCATTTTATGTATAATTTCAAGAGTTTGTATTTCTTTCAGTTCAACATTTCCTTATTGCCATAGGTTAAACCAAACAATTATTTTGTCAAGTCATGGAACACAGGAATTAATTAACAGGACTTTAAGTGTATGACAGATTTGAGTTTAATTTGATTTTGTTCAAAATAAATAATCTCTTTAGGCCACATTTTCCTTTTGTGGAAAAGAGTATACAACAAGGTTTGGCAACCTTTTTCTATAAAGGACCAGATAGTAAATAAGCTGTTTGTTTGTTTGTTTGTTTATGTTTTTCAAACTCTTTTTACTGTGATGAAATGGAAGAAATATATTTTGCACTATAGCTTAGCACATGCACAGACATACAAACAAAAAATGAAATAAATTTATCCTTATTATGAATGAAGTGTTCAGTTTTATTCTTTACTTTCTATTTATTCTTTTACAGTCAATTGCATTTTTTTCTTTTTTTTTTAACATCTTTATTGGAGTATATTTGTTTAAAAATGTTGTGTTAGTTTCTGCTGTATAACAAAGTGAATCAGCTATCTGTATATATATATATTCTCATATCCCCTCCCTCTCGTGCCTCCCTTCCACCCTCCATATACCACCCCTCTGGCTACTGCAAAGCACAAAGCTGATCTCCCTGTGCTATGTGGCTGCTTCCCACTATTTATCTACTTTATATTTGGCAGTGTATATATGTCAATACTAATGACTCAATTGGTCCCAGCTTACCCTTCTCCCTCTTCAAGTGTCCTCAAGTCTATTCTCTACATCTGCATCTTTATTCCTGACCCTAGGTTCAACAGAACTTTTGTTTTTGTTTTTGTTTTCGTTTTAGATTCCATATATATGTGTTAGCATAAGTTATTTGTTTTTGTTTTTCTGAATTACTTCACTCTCTACGACAGACTCTAGGTCCATCCACCTCACTACAAATAACTCAATTTTGTTTCTTTTTATGGCTGTGTAATATTCCACTGTACATATGTACCACACCTTCTTTATCCATTCATCTGTCTATGGACACTTAGGTTGCTTCCATTTCCTGGCTACTGTAAATAGTGCTGCAATGAGCATTGAGGTACATGTCTCTTTATGAATTATGGTTTTCTCAGGGTATATGCCCAGTAGTGGGATTGCTGGGTCATATGATATTTCTATTTTTAGTTTTTTAAGGAACTTCCATACTATTCTCTCCATAGTGGCTATATCCATTTACATTCCCACCAACAGTGTAGGAGTGTTAACTTTTCTCCACAACCTCTCCAGCATTTATTGTTTCTAGATTTTTTGATGATGGCCACTTTGACTGGTGTGCAATGATACTGCATTGTGGTTTTGATTTGCATTTCTCTAATGATTAGTGATGTTGAACATAATTTCATGTGTTTGTTGGCAATCTGTATGTCTTCTTTGGGAAAAGTCTATTTAGATCTTCTGCCCATTTTTGGATTGGGATGTTTGGTTTTTGATATTGAGCCGCATGAACTGTTGTATGTTTTGGAGATTAATCCTTTGTCAGTTGCTTCATTTGCAAATATTTTCTCCCATTCCGAGGTTTGTCTTTCCATCTTGTTTAAGGTTTCCTTTGCTGTGCAAAAGCTTTTAAGTTTCATTAGGTCCCATTTTTTAATTTTTATTTTTATTTCCATTATCCTAGGAGGTGTGTCAAAAAGGATCTTTCTGTGACTTATGTCATAGAGTGTTCTGCCTGTGTTTTCCTCTAAGAGTTTTATAGTGTCCTGCCTTACATTTAAGTCTTTAATCCATTAGGGGTTTATATTTGTGCATGGTGTTAGGATATGTTCTAATTTCATTCTTTTACATGTGGCTGTGCAGGCTTCCCAGCACCACTTATTGAAGAGGCTGTCTTTTCACCAGTGTATATTCTGGCCTACTTTATCAAACATATGGTGACCATATATGCATGGGTTTATCTCTGGGATTTCTATCCTGTTCCATTGATCTATATTTCTGCTTTTGTGCCAGAACTATACTGTCTTGATTACTGTAGCTTTGTAGTATAGTCTGAAGTCAGGGAGCCTGGTTCCTCTAGCTCCATTTTTCTTTCTCAAAATTGCTTCACCTATTCGGGTTCTTTTGTGTTTCCATACAAATTGTAAAATTTTTTGTTCTAGTTCTGTGAAAAATGCCATTGGTATATTGATAGGGATTGCACTGAAAGTGTAGATTGCTTTGGGTAGTATAGGAATTTTCACAATGTTGATTCTTCTAATCCAAGATCGTGGTATATCACTCCATCTGTTTGTATCATCTTTAATTCATTTCATCAGTGTCTAAGAGTTTTCTTCATACAGTTCTTCTGTCTCCTTCAGTAGATTTATTCCTAAGAATTTTATTATTTTTGTTGCAGTGGTAAATGGGAGTATTTCCTAAATTTATCTTTCAGATTTATTGCTGTTAGTGTATAGGAATGCAAGAAATTCCTGTGCATTAATTTTGTGTCCTGCTACTTTACCAAATTCATTGTTTATCTCTAGTAGCTTTGTGATAGCATCTTTAGGATTCTCTATGTATAGTATCATGCCATCTGCAAACAGTGACACTTTTATTTCTTATTTTCCAATTTGGATTCCTTTTATTTCTTTATTTTCTCTGATTTCCGTGGCTAAGACTTACAAACTATATTGAAAAATAGTGGTGAGAATGGGGAACCATTACTAATTCCTGATCTTAGAGGAAATGATTTCAGTTTTTCACAATTGAGAACGATGTTGGCTGTGGGTTTGCCATATATGGCCTATATCAAGTTGAGCGAGGCTCCGCTATGCCTACTTTCTTGAAAGTCTTTATCATAAATGGGTGTTGAATTATGTCAAAAGCTTTATTTGCATCTACTGAGATTATCATATGATTTTCATCCTTCAATTTTTTTAATATGGTGTATCACATTGATTAATTTTAGTATAATGAAGAATCCTTGCATTCCTGGGATAAACCCCACTTGATCATGGTGTATGATCCTTTTAATGTACTGTTGGATTCTGTTAGCTAGTATTTTGTTGAGGATTTTTGCATCCATGTTCATCAGTGATATTGTTCTGGAGTTTTCTTTTTTTGTAACATCTTTGTCTGGTTTTGGTATCAGGGTGATGGTGCCCTCATAGAATGAGTTTGGGAGTGTTCCTCCCTCAGCTATATTTTGGAAGAGTTTGAGAAGGATAGCTGTTAGTTCCTCTCTAAATATTTGATAGAATTTGCCTGTGAAGCCATCTAGTCATGGGCTTTTTTGTTTGTTGGAAGATTTTTAATCACAGTTTCAATTTCAGTGCTTGTGATTGGTCTGTTCATATTTTCTATTTCTTCCTGATTCAGTCTTGGCAGGTTGTGCCTTTCTAAGAATGTGTCCATTTCTTCTAGGTTGTCCATTTTATTGGCATAGAGTTGATGGTACTAATGTCTAATGATCATTTTTATTACTTCAATGTCATTTGTTACTTTTCCTTTTTCATTTTTAATTTGAGTTCTCTCCCTTTTTTTCTTGATGAGTCTGGCTAATGGTTTATCAATTTTGTTTATCTTCTCGAAGAACCAGTTTTATTTTTATTGATCTTTGCTATTGCTTACTTCATTTCTTTTTCATTTATTTCTGATCTGATATTTATGATTTCTTTCCTTCTGCTAACTTTGGGTGTTTTTTTTGGTTCTTATTCCTCTAATTGTGTTAGAAGTAAGTTTAGGTTGTGTATTTGAGATTTTGCTTGTTTCTTGAGGTAGGATTTTATTGCTATAAACTTCCCTCTTAAAACTGCTTTTGCTGAATCCCATAGGTTTTGGATCATCGTATTTTCATTGTCATTTGTTTCCAGGTATTTGTTGAATTCCTGTTTGATTTCTTCAGTGATCTCTTGGTTATTTAGTAGCATATAGTTTAGCCTACATGTGTTTGTATTTTTTACACTTTTTTTCTATAATTGATACCTAGTCTCATAGCATTGTGGTGGAAAATATTCTTGATACGATTTCAAATATCTTAAATTTACCAAGGCTTGATTTGTGACCTAAGATATGATCTACCCTGGAGAATGTTCCATGAGCACTTGAGACGAAAGTTTATTCTGTTGTTTTTGGAAGGAATGTCCTATAACATCAATTAAGTCCATCTTGTTTAATATGTCATTTAAAGCTTGTGTTTCCTTATTTATCAACATTTTGGATGATATGTCCATTGGTGAAAGTGAGTGTTAAAGTTCCCTACTATTATTGTGTTACTGTCGATTTTCCCTTTATTGGCTGTTAGCATTTGCCTTATGTATTGAAGTGCTCCTATGTTGGGTACATAAATATTTAAAATTTTTATATCTTCTTCTTGGATTGATCTCTTGATTATTACGTAGTGTTCTTCTTTGTCTCTTGTAATAGTCTTTATTTAAAAGTCTATTTTGTCTGATATAATAATTGCTACTGGAGTTTTCTTTTGATTTGCATTTGCATGGAATATCTTTCTCCATCCCCTCACTTTCAGTCTGTATGTGTCCCTAGGTCTGAAGTGGGTCTCTTGTAGACAGCATATATATGGGTCTTGTTTTGTTACCCTTTCTCCCTGTCTATGTCTTTTGGTTGTAGCATTTATTCAATTTACATTAAAGTAATTATTGATATGTATGTTCCTATTAGCATATTCTTAATTGTTTTCGGTTTTTTTATTGTAGGTCATTTCCTTCTCTTGTGTATCCTTCCTAGGGAAGATCCTTTAGCACTTGTTGTAATGGTGGTTTGGTGGTGCTGATTTCTCTTAGCTTTTGCTTGTCTGTAAAGGTTTTAATTTCTCCAGTGAATCTGAATGAGATCCTTGCTGGGTAGAATAATATTGGTTGTAGATTTTTCCCTTTCATCACTTAAAATATGTCCCTCCTCTCATTTCTGGTTTGCAGAATTTCTGCTGAAAAATCATCTGTTAACCTTAGGGGGATTATCTTGTATGTTAATTGTTTATTTTCCCTTGCTGCTTTTAATATTTTCTCTTTGTAGTTATATTATTTCATTTTTTTAACATAATTTTATACCATCTTTATTGGAATATAATTGCTTTACAATGGTGTGTTAGCTTCTGCTGCATAACAAAGTGAATTAGCTATACATACACATATCCCATTACTTCCCCCCTCTTGCATCTCCCTCTCTCCGACCCTCCCCATCCCACACCTCTAGGTGGACACAAAGCAAAGAGCTATACATCTACTTCCCACTAGTTATCTATTTTATATTTGGTAGTGTATACATGTCCATGCCCCTCTCTTACTTCTTCCAGGCTTACCCTTCTCCTTCCCTGTGTCCTCAAGTCCATTCTCAATATCTGTGTCTTTATTCCTGTCCTGTCCCTAGGTTCTTCAGATTTTCTTTTTTTAGATTCCATATATATGTGTTAGCATATGGCATTTGTTTTCCTATTTCTGACTTACTTCATTCTGTATTACAAACTCTAGGTCCATCCACCTCACTAAAAATAACTCCATTTCATTCAATTTTAGGGCTGAGTAATATTCCACTGTATATATGTGCCACTTCATCTTTATCCATTCATCTGTTGATGGACACTTAAGTTGTTTCCATGTCCTGGCTATTGTATATAGATCTGCAATGAACATTGTGGTACATAACTTTTTTGAATTATGGTTTTCTCAGGGTATACGCACAGTAGTGGGATTGCTGGGTCCTACTGTAGTTCTATTTTTAGGTTTTTAAGGAACCTCCATACTCTTCTCTATAGTGGCTGTACCAGTTTACATTCCCATCAACAGTGCAAGAGGGTTCCCTTTTTTCCACACCCTCTCCAGCATTTATTGTTTGCAGATTTTTTGATGATGACCAATCTGACTGGTGTGAGCTAGTATCTCATTGTAATTTTGATTTGCATTCCTCTAATGATTAGTGATGTTAAGCATTTTTTTATGTATTTGTTGGCAATCTGTATATCTTCTTGGGAGAAATGTCTATTTAGGTCTTCTGTCCATTTTAATATTGGTTTGGTTTTTTTTTTTTGATATTGAGCTTCATGAGCTGCTTGTAAATTTTGGAGATTAATCCTTTGTCAGTTGCTTCATTTGTAAATATTTTCTCCTATTCTGAGAGTTTTCTTTTCATCTAGTTTATGGTTTCCTTTGCTGAGCAAAAGTTTTTATGTTTCATTAGGTCCCATTTGTCTATTTTTGTTTTTATTTCCATTTCTCTAGGAGGTGGGTCAAAAAGGATATTGCTGTGATTTATGTCAAAGGGTGTTCTTCCTATGTTCTCCTCTAAGACTTTTATAGTGTCTGGCCTTACATATGGGTTTTTAATCCATTTTGAGTTTTTTTTTTTTTTTTGCTGTACGTGGGCCTCTCACTGTTGTGGCCTCTCCCGTTGCGAAGCACAGGCCCTGGATGCGCAGGCTCAACGGCCATGACTCACGGGCCCAGCTGCTCTGCGGCATGTGGGATCTTCCCGGATCGGGGCACGAACCA